>JAQPPZ010003821.1:0-101622 GCA_028583015.1 Wollemia nobilis | reverse complement strand
CTGTTTTCCTTGAAACTTTCTGCACTTGATCTGATTGACCTCTGAACTGCATCAACTGCATCAATCTGACTGTGTTGACAACAATGACAATACTTTTGCAATTCTTTTGCTGCACCTTGCTCAACAACGATAGTGAGGAAGAAGATCAATATCCTCCCTATGAATATACATCTAATGATGAGTTAGATTATGAAGTAGCATGTATCAAATCTTCTAATACACACATCAAAAACATGTGGATCACCCTGTTGGATGATGATGATGAAGTCTACCTACGTATGTTCCCATTATAGCACCCTATCTGGCACCTGTTTCTACCCGAAGAAGAGCAAGCTTACCCACAGCTGCATCGACCACCTCCAATCATTTCGCTTCTACCGTAACCACCTCCACAAGTCTTGCAACAACATGATGCCAATAGACCCCATCAACCATCTAGAGGATATCATCCTTCCATAAACATGATTTCCATAGATCTTTTTGCACCCTTGCATGATCCAAATAACCCATAAAAGCCACTACACCTTGACTTAGGGGAAATCAAATTTGATCAGAGAGATTCTCCTCCATCTCCTTTCAAATATTGGCCTTGCTATGAGATGTTACAGTTATTTCATTTCACTCCAAGGCCTACTCAAGATGTCTTTCATGCTGAGGTTGGACTAGAATTTCCAATCGATGACATAAATCCAGCTGATGACATTCATTTGATCCCTATTCCCCACCAATTGGAATAGGGGTATCATATGTCAATTAATCCAACAATTGACAAGGATATCAACTTAGATCCTGAGAATATTCAATTCATGAAGTTAAGGGAAGGGTTATCCCCCACTGAGCAAGCTGATTTCATAGATCTTCTCAAAGAGAAGAAGAAATATTTTGCATGGTCATACAAAGATATGCCAGGACTAGATCCAAATCTCATCATGCATAATATTATGCTTGACCCAAACACCAAGCCATTTAAACAAAATCTACACAAAAAAGCATCCGATAGTAGCCTTAATGGTGAAAGATGAGCTACAAAATATGTTGGATGCCAATTTCATTATATCAATGGATTATCTACCATGGCTATTGTTGACAATTTTGTCACATTGCACAATGGGGTAGAAAAAAATCAAAATTTTATACAGTGTTTTTTTTTGTAAAGTATTTCTTTTGTTGTTTTTGAGAATATTTGTAAGTGGCAGCAATTTTGGCTTTTCCTGCCACCCCTTTGTATATAGAATAAAGTTAAAAGAGCTTCGCTACTAAGAAGACTAAGGAATATAGCTTCGCCAAAGGAAAGAAATGAAGGCGTGAAAAGAGCTTCACACCCGAAGTCCTTCAAATAGCTACTTCGGGCAAAAATTTTGCGAAGTGGCATTTGCCGAAGAAAGAATAAAGGAAAGGCATGAAAAGAACTTCGCACCCGAAGTATTTCCAGCAGCTACTTTGGGCAAAATTTTTGTGAAGCGGCATTCAAGCGGCATTTCAAAAGAACAGCTTCACCGAAGAGGGATCGTGGTCCGAGTTTGCTAAGGCAAGAAAGAAAACTACTTCGGGCCCGAAGCGCTTCAAACAACTACTTCGGGCAAGAAACTTGCGAAGCGGAATTTGAAAGAGCACAACATTCAAAAGTACTTCACCAAAAAATTGTCGAAGGACCCACTTCGGGGATATCCACCAGCGAACCATTTCCACTTTGCCAAAAGTTGTTGCGAAGCATCTGCTTCGGCTAGCTTTCATCCGAAGCACTTTCACCCGAAGTGATAGCAGCCGTGAAGAACGAAACATTTTTTGAAGGCAAGAATGTGCTTCGGCCCAAACTCCCCCGAACCGCAGTTTTGAAAGAAGATCGCAATGAAGCATTTCTACAATGCATCAGTGAAGCAATTTTGACAGCGAAGCGGCAAGGAATGAAAAACCCCATTTTGAGGAGAAAATATGCTTCGGCATTCACCACCCCCGAAGTAGTTTTGCGAAGCTCCACCATGCGAAGTACAAATCGAGAAGGAGAATCTGCTTCGGCTCAAGTCCATTGTGAAGCGAAGTTGCGAACGAAAATCTAGCGAAGCGCTTCAAGGGCACGCGCTCCAAGCCGGGTATTTTCTTGAGGTGATCAAGTGCCTCATAAATGCATTTTTACATGCCCGATAAGCTCGTTGCTCATTTTTAGCAATTGGAAATGAAGTATCAATCCCTGAAGAAGAGCTCGATGAACATGGCGGCCACTCGAGCACTGCACCCAGAAGCCAAGGATGCTCAAACGACTCATTAATGCATGTTTCCATGGCTGACCCAGTCGCAGTTGCTAGTTTTGGTAACAGATTTGAGAGCTCAGTCACGAGGGCCACGAAGAGCCGACTTCACAGGTTTCGAGGGTGTACTCCTCCATTTTGTGCATTAATGGCTCAGAGGGTTGGGTCCTCTATAAAAACCCAGGCATTGTAATGAAAAAAGGGGGGGAAATTTTTGCTAGAAAGCTATTGTAACTTAGACTCCTACGATTAATACTAAAGAGCTTTGGACTCTATTTCTCTCTTTTATGTTGCCTTCTACGATTATTTCTTTTATCTTTTCTTCATTTGCATACTGTAATTCTGAACTCTGGATTTAGGTGTGTGATTGGAGTGGAACCCTGAGATTTTCCCGAAGGATACATAGGGGAGGAAAACATTGTATTAGTTTTCTTTTATGTTGCCTGTGGATAGTGTTTTTGTCATATTCACTCCTTCTTCGTCGTCGTAACTCTGAACTCTGAATTTCGACGAGAGGGAAGGGTAATTCTAGAACTCATCCAGAGGATACATAGGAGGATTAATATTGCGTTCATTTCATTTATTCTTGGTGTTCTTTGCTATTGTTTCAATCTATTGGCTAGCAATCGTGCTTCTGGTTCTTTCCCACCATTAAACTACTAAAATTTCTTCCCTTACTCTTTTATTTCTTTCCTGCACCCTTACTCTGTTTATCTCTTTCCTGCATCCTTATCTTAAAACACCAAAGTAGTTTAGTATAGGAGCCGGCCTTTCTCCGGAGATTGGCATGAGGGGCATCTCTTCCCTTCGGCATTTCAATGTTGGTCCAGGTCTAGGGTGCATACACTTACCCAAATCCTTTCCTGGGCAGATTTGATGACCAACAGTTTCAGGCACGCCCGATGGGACCCGGTCAGTCTCACCTTGTGAGTGGTAGTAAGAACCGATGCTCTCATTACCAAAATACTCTTAGCATCTGGCGACTCTGTTTACCCAAGAATATTTAAGTCATAAAGACCGGTACCAAAATTTGTGCCTTCATGCAAACAAGATGGAGAGTTAGGAATAGAGGAGAGGAAACTGAGTTCTTTGAGCTAGATATTGACGCCTTTGGGGAACGATCTAGGTTGGTCACCCCCGAGTCTCTGTTATGTGGAACATCCTCGCAAGAGGCCGCTGTTGATGAACAAGGCCTAACTTTTGATAGCACAATGGCTAGCTTTCCTCCTAATCCTCCCAACTCACCGAAGCATCCTAGTGCCTCCATTCCTATTGGTCGTCCTATTAGCAATCAAGGAGGAGCTTCGAGAATTCATGTTTCTCAAAATCCAAGAGTAAATATGGCATAGCAACAACAACAACAACAAATGCAACAGCAACTGCCACCTAGATTATTCCTAGCATGGAATTCTTCAGGACCGCTAAATCTAGCGGGACAAGGGCAAGTGCCGCCTGCTGCTATAAAGAAGATCCCAACGTTCGATGGAACTGGGAAGACTGCTCTGGAGCATATCCAGGACATAGTTTCTCTAGCGATGATTCATGACATCATAGAGGAGCGAGTTATGGTAAAGCTTTTGGTTCTATCCCTTAGAGGGAAACTCCTCTACTGGTATAGATCTTTACCACTCGGTACCATTACGGGATGGGACCAGTTAGCCGAACAGTTGATGCGAAGCTTCAATGAGTCTATCGATCTGACCTCTCTCCTGTATTAGTTCACAACGATCCAAATACATCCACAAGATGAGATCGTAGACTTCAATTTTAGGTTCGCTCAAACCTAGAAAAGAATACCAGTTGGACTTCGACCAACTGACGAAGTTGCAACATACTATTTCCTTCGGGATTTCAATCCTGATATCAACGTCATGGTGAGGTATTCGAATATCAATACCTTCCCAGAGTTATATGAGTTAGCCCAGAAAGCGAAATGGATCTAATAGCTATGGGTAAGCTTCCCCAAAGGATGTCGATGCCCATACTTCTCGATTTCCACCAATCCCAGTATGTGAGCACAGCCGCTTCGTAGATCTCTGCAACCCCTGCATACCCGATCTCATCTTGGAACCCGAATCCCATTGTATCCCAAATCACCGCTCCACAAATTCATTTTCCCACTTTTTTGACTCTACAGCCCACGGTCACTTTGGCATTCCCTGTACTTCCAGCACCACTTCAACACCCCGCCCTACCTCCAATACCAATAATGGCTCCATTGCCACCGATTCCTAAATTCGATGATATGCAAGCCAAAATACTATAATAATTTCATTCCCTAAACTCCATAGTGCATACCCTGTCTAATGACATGACCATTATGAAGAAGAAGCAAGCGCAACAAGATTTTCTACCAAGAAGATCTTATCCTACGCCTACGCTTACCAAAGACCAAGCAGTCCAGCAAGGAAGAGCTTCGACAAGAAATGCTGCAATAGACGAAGCCCCGAGCACTTTCGATTATATGCATTGGTGCTCCACGTGTAATGACCCTCATGAAGAGAATACTTGCATGCTGCACCAACACTATGTACAAATGCTGGCGAGCAGTAGTCATGGCGGTCAAGTCAACGTCATCAGGCAATTGGATCAAAACCTGGTAATTGGTGAAGAAGAGCCAGTCGCAGTCCTTACCAGAGGAGGCAAAAGGTCGATAGAGGTGGATGCTACTCAAATGGCTCCCTTAAAGGTGCATGCCCATCATGAGAAGGGACAACAACCTCCTTTGACCCCTAACAAAGCTCGAAAGCCTGCACCAGTCAAAGAGAAGGCCCAATAGGCCCCTGCGAATCCACCGTAGGTGGAAACTAAGGAACAGGCTAGAGAGAAGCTCAAGCTTCCTTCGCTGACCAAGCGACAAAGGGTCGAAGCTACGGAATAGTATCACACCAGATATGAGCCGAGAAAGGAACCCAAGGTGCCCAATTCCCTGGCATACAACATTGTAGATGATCTAAGAGGATTCCAACCAAAATCAGTCTGTACGATGCACTGCAACTACCCGAACAAGTAGACTTGCTGCAAGAATCGTTGAAAATGACCAAAGCAAGAAAAGCAGCACCACTTGCCCTAGTGTAGACCCTATCCACATCCATTACAGGGAAGAATCGACCACCTCTATTCTACCTATCTTTACAGATGGAAGGGTATATTGTACATAATTGTATGATTGACTCTGGGGCCACGACGACAGTCATGCCGAAGGCAGTGTGCGAAGAGATAGGGATGGAATATACGCGAAGCAGTCATGGCGTACTCCAGTTGGATGGTACCCCTATGAAGACTGTAGGGGTGATCAAGGATATTCCTATTCGACTACACAAGATGCCTCAGATCATAGTTATCCAAGAGGTAGTAGTCGTCGACCTTGAGCCGTATTTTAGTATGTGCTTGTCAAGAGAGTTCACAGCGAAGCTGGGTGGATATCTATCTATGGATTACTCTCATCTGGAGATTCCATTCAAAGGAAATAAGGTAAAGATCTACAATGAAAAGCCTTCTTCCTTCCTTGTACAGAAGATGTCCGAAGAAGAGAACAGCGACCCTGTGAACGCAATAGTGGAGGGGATAGAGCAAGTAGACCTGGTTGAGGAATCTCTTGCACAGTTAAGTTATGAAGATGAGTTTTCATTGGCAGACTTTAATGCCATGATAGAAATCGAGATGGGGTGTTACGCCATCGCCAAGCCTAAGAAACACATCAAGTCAGAAGATAAGATCTCCGCCCAAGGCAAATTATGGAAATTATTCTTCGATGGCACCCGATGCAAAAATGGCATCGGGGCGGGTATTCTTTTAGTATCACCTTCTGGAGAACAAAAGGAATATTGTTATCGATTGGTATGGAGTTGCACTAACAATGCAGCAGAATATGAAGCATTATGCCTAGGACTCAAGAAATAAAAAAGTTAGGCATAAAGCATCTCCAAATCTTTGGAGACTCAGAATTGGTATGCAATCAAGTCACCAACAAGTGCACTTCAAATAAGCACTATCTCAAGTCATACCGTAACAGAGTATGGGACTTGTTCGACCAGTTTGAATCTCTCAATCTGTAGTCTATTCCAAGAGAAAAGAACCGACATGCTGATGTTCTAGCATCCATTGCAGCCAAGTATTCTCCAGTAGAAGACATGGTGCATAAGCCTAAAGTGGTGAGGATGATTTACAGGCCCTCTGTCCCAGACAGAGACCTGCATTGGCAAGTTTTTGACAACGATGAGTAGATTGTGAATTTCATGATTCAAGAAGCAGCCATAGTTGAAAAGAGAAGCCCTGACGATGAGGAATATGATGGGCTAGTTCAATTAAAGAATAATCATGTGCCTAAGGGATTAATTACTCTTGAAAGCCTCTTTGATCAAAATGATTGAGCAATTTCTCATAGGATCAAAGTTAATACAAAGCAGTATCAATATTTGGAGCTTGAGCCTAGAAAAGCAATAAAAGTTGGAACATATTACACTTCGAAAGAGCTAGAGCAGATCCGATCTCTATGCAGAAGGTATCCCAACATAGTGGCTTGGTCTTATCAAGACTTAAATGGATATGATCGGCAACTGATCCAGCATACAATTGATTTGAAGGAAGGGATCAAACCTTTTCGATAGAAGCAAAGGCCTGTCAATCCGAAGATCAAAGTCTTGATGAAGGCCGAACTCCTAAAAATGCTTGAGGCAAAGATAGTTTATCCCATCAAGCATTCTTCTTGGGTAGCAAATTTAGTCCCTATCAGAAAGAAGAATGGAGATATACGATTATGCGTGGACTTTCGCAACCTGAACCAAGCTTCGCTTAAAGATCACTACCCTCTCCCATAGATAGATCAAATATTGCACTCAGTGGCTGGAGCTCAGTGCTTCTCCCTACTTGATGGCTTCTTAGGGTACAATAATATCTGGGTTAAGGATGAAGACCAGCATAAAACCGCATTCACGACCAAGTGGGGAACATTTGCTTACCAGCGAATGCCATTCGGTCTTTCGAATGTGGGTGCCACTTTTCAGAGGGCCATGGATCTAGCTTTTGGCAAACTCTTGAATAAGGTTATTGTTATCTATCTGGATGACATGACCATATTCTCTCGAAGAAGGGAGGATCATCCTTTTCATCTACAATAGGTATTCAAAAAATGTCGAGAGTTTGGCATTTCAATCAATCCGAAGAAGTCCATATTTGCGGTCAGCGAAGGGAAGTTGTTGGGACATGTGATATCAGAGAAGGGTCTCGCTGTAGATCCTGATAGAGCTGAGGCTCTACTAAAGCTCTCAATCCCTGTGAACAAGAAAGGACTTCAATATTTCTTCGGCCAGATCAACTTCGTGAGGAAGTTTGTCCCAGATTTCACCCAGGTCATCAAACCGATGTCTGAAATTTTGAATAAGGGTGCAGAATTCATCTAGACGAAGGAGAGAAAAGAAGCATTCAAAGAAATCAAATCTTGAATTGCTCAAGCATCGGTCCTTACCAACCCTAGGTCACAACTAGGAAGAGGACAAGAAATATTGGGTCAACGAAATAGTCGAATACTTCAACACCGGCAGATGTCCTTCACATCTAAATGCTTCACAGTGAAGGCATTTTAGGATGCGGTCCTCCCGATATACCTTACGCCCCGAAGGCCTATTTTTTAGAAACATTGATGGTGTCCTTCTTAGGTGCATAAAAGATGATGATAAAAGGAGAGTCCTAGGAGAATTTCATTCAGGATTATCTGGAGGTCACTTCGCAGGGAGAACAACGACGCTAAAAATAATCAAAGCTAGTTATTATTGGCCTACACTCTTCGCTGATGCCTTCGCAGTTTGTCACAAATGTGAGCAATGTCAGAAGTTCACCGGCCGAAGCAAGAATGCTTCAATGCCTCTCCAACCGATACAAGTAGAAATGCCTTTTCAACAATGGGGGTTGGATTTCATAGGGGTCATATCATCGAACTCCTCCGCTGGGCATAAGTTCATCCTAACCGCAACTGATTACTTCACTAGATGGGCCGAAGCAATTCCCACGAAGCATGCTGATCAGGAGACCGTCATCACCTTCCTAGAGGGATTGATCACCCGGTTCGGCATCCCAGAAGAAATCATCATGGACAATGGTCCTAGCTTCATAGGCGCCAAAATCAATGAATTCCTTTACAAATATGGGATATATCATAAAGTATCCTCCAACTACTATCCACAGGGCAACGGATTGGCAGAATCCACCAACAAGACCTTGTTAAGGGTGCTAAGAAAGCTTATAGAGATGAACAAAAGGACTTGGCATCTCCTTCTAGACCGTGCCTTGTGGGCCGATCAAATTTTTGTCAAGAAGTCAATCAAGACTTCACCTTATGCCCTGGTCTACGGCAAGGAGGCCATCTTACCTACCCATGTAGAGATCCCTGCGTTGCAGTTGTTAGACGAGGAAAATGGAATTAATCCTATGGAAAATAGACTGGCTTAGCTATTACAGCTAGAGGAAGATCACGAGAAAGCCTACCAGAGCTTCGCTAAACATGCCCAGATCACCCGAGACTGGTTTAAGAAGAAGTCCTCCGACCGCACTTTCAAAGTAGGAGATCTAGTATGGAAGTGGGATTCTTGGAAGGCCAAACCTGGAAATCATGACAAATTGGATGCATTCTGGGATGGACCATTCGAAGTTGTGAAGGTAAACTCGGCCAACTCTTTCATCCTCAAGGATACAGATGGCCAGGTATTGCCAATTTCTGTCAATGGTCTTCACTTGAAGACTTTTCATCACTGAAGATGTAGCAAAAAAAAAAAAAATGTTACTTTGTACATAGTTTTTCATTCCTGTATATATTCTCTGCTTTGAGATCTCCGAGAGGCTAAGTGTTACAGAGATAAACTCCAGCTTCGCTAGCCCCAGCTTCACTGAACACGGCGAAAATCTCCTTCAAGAAATTTTAGTGCGAAGCAACTAACGCGAGATGCTTCGTAGTGAAGCACTTTGGCTTCCAAAAGGTCCTCGAAAGACCGAGGGAGTCATCAAAGAGAGAAGTAGGGGACGAAAAGAGCTTCACACCCGAAGCATTTCAAGCAGCTACTTCGGGCAGAAGTTTTGCGAAGCAGTTTTCAAAAGGAGCCTAGCGAAGCATTTTCCAAAGAAGACGAGCTTTGGGGGGGCCAGCATTTCGCGAAGCAAAAAAGTGATGCAGCGAGGAAAAATTACTTCGGGCCCGAAGCACAAAAAATAGTCTTCCACCAAAGGTTCACCGTGAAGCATTTTCAGCCCTGATTTTGACTTCGCCCATCCAAAAGTGCGTGAGGTAGAGGCATTTAAAATGTGCCTAGAGGAATGTGCCGACAACCACCTTGGAAAGCATTCGAAGCAAGCGAGTTTAATGCAAAGGTGGTGAAACACATCCCGAGAGGATTCGGTTAGGAGAAAAGCTCATGCCCAGGTATGAGGTGGCAATAGGCTACGTTTCCAATGCAAGGCATAATCATTGAAGTGTGTGGCCCCGCGTACTACGCCACCGGATAGCCAATCAAATGCTACAGCGATCTCCCAGGTCAAAAATGTAAATTCAATTATGGCAGGAGCCATAAATGGAGGTAGTTGCCTCCTAAGGCTATAAAATGCAATCCTTAGCAGCAAGAAGGTTATTTGCCTACTGTTGCATGCGAGATTGAGAGCTCCGATGCTTAGCCTGTAATTCTCCCACCTTCGTATCAAAATCCTTGCGTCAAAATCCTCTGTGCTGTAAATTTGCTTCTGTAAATATTCACCATGGGGAAGAAAAACTCCAAAGAAAATAAGGAGCCAGAAGTCATGGCCCCTAAAAAAATAAAGAAGGGTCAGGAGGAGAAGAAACAGAGACCCAAGAGGGTCGACCTGAACCTCCACCCATAAAAGCAAGTCATGGAGGAGAAAGAAGATTCTGAATATGAACAACCCATAGAACCACCAATTGATGGGTGGGATAATATTAGGGACACAGAACTCTCCAAGAGCATGGCAGAACTCAGATACACTATCGAGTTCATGAGGAGTAGGCTCTCGATAGAAAATAAAAGGGCCACCGCATACTATTCTCAGATATACTGGTATCTGACCCCGCCCGCGCATCATTGACCCGAGCTAATCTCTGCCATTGCGCAGAACTACCAGCCCTCCTCCAGACAAGTGTTAGACGCCACTGGGCATAAACTGTTTTCAATCTTGAAAGAGGATGTGCAAGCAGCCTTCGCACCATAGTAGGGGCCACCTAAGGGATACTCAGTTCACAACGTCATCTTGAGCAAACAAATGGAGAGGTTCACCTCCTCCAACTACATTGTGAAGTTTTTGAATGAGAACCTCAAGAGTGGGCTCCCTTCAGGCAAGCTGCCTCAAATGCCCCTACCTTTGGCAACCTTCAAGAACACTGATATTTTCTCCATCATTGCATGGGTGGCGGGCCTATCAACCGATGCTTCGGTGCACCCCTAGCAGGTATCTTTGGCCGAGTGTATTTCTAGAGGGGAATTTTATGCCCTCGATGCTTCGAGGTTGAACACCAACCCAGTATTCTTTGACTAGGTAGAATGGGTGGCCCGAACCTTGCACACGCGGCTTACCAACATGAAGAACTTTGGAACAGGCCAGTACTTCGGGCCCTGCTCTTTCCTTGTTTGGCTATGTTTCTACCATGTACATAAAATTTTTCCCCATATCGCCATTTCATCAAGCGGCAAGGATGGGAATCCTCTGCCTGTGTACCAGTGGACTCCCCTCCTATTGAGGGCAGAGTCTTATTATTCCTTTAATCAACAATTCTTAGGACCCGCTATGCATTTGTTAATGGGGTCTTGCCCTCGGGTCCCCCTCAGTTTGAGAGACAGAGTGGTGCAGGAGAATAAGGGATATGTGTTTCAACTGACGTAGGGGCTTGTGATTCGCCTATTCGGCTTTATAGGGAAGCCTTTCCTGCTACCAGTATACCCCTCCGAGTACCAGTTCGCATTGGAGGTCGCTCGACAGAGCGACGTAACAAATGTTGTGTACAACCACGATCGAAAATGGGTGCACACTTGTGACTTCCCCTTCAAAATGGGGGTAATTGAAGTGTTTGCCCTGAAGCAAAATGTTTTCTTGGAGGAGAAGCTTGCCAATTTCGGTTTGCTCCAGATTCCTCAACAATGGTGCTATGATCCTTTGGGAGTGATGAGGGACCACCTCCGGTTCAAGAACTTTCATGTCTGCCCTCATCCAAAAATAGTGGATCAGAGGAACAATCCCAATGGGAAGGATTTGGAATGGCATTTGGAAAGGATGAGGACATTGCCTCCCTGGCATGAATTCTACCCTATGGAGGTCAAGTTTGACCCTGACCAACATCCCTTCCCAACTCCAGACTCTATATTTTAGAGAAATGCGAAAGATGATTTGAAAGAGGAATTGAAGAATTGGGGCGAGGAACAACTAAGGGAGTGGTGGATAATGAGAGTCCATCGCCAAAAGATGAATTCCTACGGACTCTTGGCAATGGATAAGGACTTTGCAATTGTTTATGAAGCCAATGCTGGGACTTGGAAGCCTATATCCTTCGTCGACTTTGTTCCTCCGGCTACCCCAGGGTCGGGCGAAATCCCAAGAAGAGCTAATGATGCCTTGGAGCAGGAAGAGGAGGAAGAAGCTGAAGTTACACCAGAAGCACTACCGCAAGGACCATCAAAAATCCATGACGTAAGTGTCGAGGAGTTGGCACAATGAGCAGAGAAGAAAAGGAAGAGGCAAGAGCAAGTTCAAGTGCCTCCAAGCCACCCAAAGTGACCACGCACAAAGATTTCAAGTGCTCCTATCGGACAACCTACATCAGGCCCAGCCAAAGCAAATGTTGAGGGTGCGATGGCATAAAGTATCAAGGTAGCCCTAGATATAGACATCATTGATGTAGAGGAACTCCTCCAACAAGAGGGAGGCCCCGAAGTAGAAGTTGTGGAAGTTGGGAGTGCCGAAGCCAAAAAAGAGCAAGAGCCAATTACATAAGAAGTCACCACGACCGCTCTGCCTGGAGGGCACACAGGTACGCACTCTCCACCCTTTGCCTTGGTCTCTCACATGTCCACCGTGGTCTTGACCGAGTCTTCCCATCAGTCTCTCCCTCCCATGCAAAGTCAACCGCCCCTTCACATGTTGCCCATTGCTATTCCAAGTTTGCCTCAGGGTCCCGTTAGTCCCACAAGTGTATCTACCCCACTCGAGTTGTTTGGCCGGTACAAGTTTGTTGATACAACTTTGCCTACCCACGCCACCATTCCCTTGGTCCTTAGTCAGGACAAATATAGTACCCCAACACCGAACCCCGTTCCTCATTCCCCTGTCTCACATGGCATTGTTTCACTCGTTGAAACTCTTAGTACACTTATCATCGAACCTACCGATGAGGCATCCCCCATTAATTATTTGTATTTGTTTACGCCTTCGGTTGGAGATCCAGCCTTATTTGAATCAGAACTGTCCATGATAAAGGAAGGCCCTCTAGCTTAAAAGCTACTCCAAGCCCGGTAAAACACAAAAAAAATGCTGAAGGAGGCGAGGAAGAAGAGAGGGCGCTCTCTGGCCCAGGTTGAAAAATGCGCTGTCTTCGATTTGAAGGTCGGGAAGTTGCATAAGGTAAAAAATATCCCCAAGGTCCTGTTGGCATTTTTGCCACATTGATCTTGATTGAAATATTAATGCTTATATTGTTGCAGATCTAACCTCTATTTTCAGTTTTGATGCGGTTTTGAGCAAAAAAGGAGCGAAAAATGGCTAAGTCTAAAAACTGCAGCGATTCGCTGACATGTCGCGAAATCGCGGTCAACGCAGTCAACGCAGGCAGGTTGGGCGGAACCGTCGCGATATCGCGACGTGTTCCATAATCGCGGGTCGGTCGGCTTCAAAGACTCAAGTTGAAAACTTGCAGCGCATCGCCGACGTGTTCCGGAATCGCGACGTCGGCGACTTCGAAGACTAAGGTGCAAAACTTGCAGCGACGCGCTGACGTCTTATTTTTGCGATGCAGTTGTTTCAAAAGGCTCAAGGTGCAAAAATTGCAGGCGATGCGCTGCACGTTCTGAAATCGCGGAGGCATGTGTTGAAAAAGAGTCTAAGTCAAATGTGCAGCGATTCGCTGACGTCCTGAAATCGCGCGGTGATTGGCTTCAAAGGGCAAGAAGTGTTCCATTTTCGCGACCCGTCCATGAAGCCGTACAAGGTGCCCGAAACATGTAGCGATATCGCTACATGTTCCGTTTTCGCGAGGCAGAGCGCAAGGAAGAGCCAACGACAAAAAGACGTAGCGAAATCGCTACATGTTCCGTTTTCGCGGAACAAGCTAGCGATGGAGACATTGAAGCCGAAGACGTAGCGATATCGCTACAGGTGCCATTTTCGCGGGTCTTCAGCAGCAAAGCGTACGGCATTAAAATATGTCACGATTTCGCGACCCGTCGCGTTTTCGCGACCTGCGACTGTTTCCCGCCAAAACGCAGTATGAACGGCCGAGGAGGTTTTTCTCGATTTTCGAGGATTTAATGCTGACCCGAATTAAATAATTTGTGGATTTCCAAGGCATTCAAGGTCGAAGAAGCGCCCAGGCCACCAAGATTGAAGATTTAATGCATTCGAGGCTGTTGTTCGTGGATTAATTCAACGGTTTTCATGCACATGTTCGAAAAATCAAATTTAATGAAGGCGACCGCGAACGTCTCATTGCATTTAATTTTTGCTTCTTTAACGCTGCAATTAAGGGGATCGTGTTCTTGGTTTCCAAGGCATAATTGTAGATCACGAGAAAGTTGGTTTCAAATATTTAATGCTGCAAAGAGGACGGACCTCTATAAAAACCAATGTAATTCTCATTTCAAAGGGTTGGAAAATTCTCTGCTAGAGACTCGAATTGTATTTGCGGGAATAAAGGATCGACTTCTAATTTTTCAAGCGTCGCATGGATGAATTTCCTTTCTGTTTTTCTTGCATTTCTAATAGCATTCATACTCCTGCATTGTCGTTACATTTAAATTCTGCTTATTGGATTTAAATATTGCGGTCAGAGTACGATTCTCGGAATGTGGGTTTGGAGGGATTTCTTGCATGTGATTGTGCGAGAAGTTAGGCTAATTCCTTATGTTACTTGTTGTTGTTGCGCTTGTAGTTTCCTCGTTGTTGTTTTTCCGATCCCATCACTTCGGCCTCGTGGCCATATTTCCCATTTCTTTCTCGCAACTTTTTAAATCTCTTTCCAAGCAACCCTTATCTTAAACCAAGTTTAGAATAGTGAAGGGAACCAGCCCACTCTGGAGATTGGTCTGGGAGCCATTTCTTGCTTCCAGCCTTTCAATGTTGGCCGGGTCTAGGGCGCACTTGTAAAATCCTTTCCTGTGGCAGATTCGTGACCAACAGTTTTTGGCACGCCCGGTGGGACAGACAAGTTTTGTCTCCAAGAATTCATAATCGGTGGGATACGCATAATTTTCCAAAGTGATAAACCCACCGGTGCCAACAGTTTTTGGCACGCCCGGGGCCTCCAAAAATCCACATTTTTTTAACACCCGGAGGTCTCAAGATTTGATGAGCTGTCTTGGCCTCATAGCGGAGATTTGTAAGTTCATCTGGCGACTTTGCTGAGTTGAAGATCTGTTCGTGGACGCCTATTTTTTTTTTAAAAATTCAAAGAATGTTCATCTGGCGACTCTGACTTAATGGCGATGGCCGTGATTCCGCAGACCACTGCCACAAAGGCGAGGGTTTTTTCTAGATGGGATGATCCTGGCCCTCTGAATCTCCAAGTTCGGCATGAAATTCCCGAAGGTGCCCTGAAGAACCTGGCAAAATATGATGGTACCGAAGGCATGGCTCTGGCACATGTTGAAGACATTGCTACTCTGTCCATGATCCATGTCATAGAACACGAAGATGTCATGATCCGACTTCTGGTTCAGTCTTTGGAAGGAAGAGCATTGCAGTGGTACAGATTGCTCAAACGTCAAAGCATCAGCTCATGGGACGATCTAGCGGGGGCACTGATCAAAAGATTTGACGAAGATCCTTTCTACAGTTCTTTGGATCTCTACCAATTTTTCATGTACATCAAGAGAGCACCTCAAGAAAGCATCACGGACTTCAATGTCCGATTCTTGATAAGTTGGAAGAGAATTCCAGAGAAGATCCGTCCATCACCCACCCAAGCCCACCTCTTTTATGTTCGAGCTTTTAATTCTGACATAGGTCTCTTTTTGCTGCAGTCAGGTGAACAACGGTTCCCACAAATCTTTGAGGAAGCAGTGCGAGCGGAACAACTTTTGCTCTTATCGAGAAAGTTACCGTGGGGAGAAACTCCATTACCTTCTCCGGTGGTTGCTGCTCCTGTCTACCCTGCACAGTACTTTTCATGCCAGATCCCTTATACTGAGCAAAAACCTGAGATGCAGTCATGTGGAGTTCAAGGGACAGATCTCGTCCAAAGTCAAGGATTGGAACATGCAAGCACTTTTCCAACAATGAACAATATGGTTGCTTGCAGTTTTCATCAAGAGATGGGCCAAGTAGAAGAACAAGTTCAAATTCCAGAACCTGAGGAGATCCCAGAATCAGATTTCTCAC
The DNA here is from genome assembly GCA_028583015.1 of Wollemia nobilis. Taxonomy (NCBI): domain Eukaryota; kingdom Viridiplantae; phylum Streptophyta; class Pinopsida; order Araucariales; family Araucariaceae; genus Wollemia; species Wollemia nobilis. The sequence goes on along the minus strand of JAQPPZ010003821.1, from coordinate 85,798 downwards.
TTGAAGAGCCCTGTGATCACATCAAGGAGTTAGAGGAGCCTGTACTCAGCCCACAGCCAGTAAAGTCTGCAAAGTGGTGGTGTTGGTTCCAACCACTACATCCAGTACCTGAAGAAGTCCTCCATGTGGGTACTAGTAAGAAGGATAATCTGCCGCATTGCATCCTATTCGCACCATGGAGAACTTCAGGAAGGAGCCAGCCCAATTTCAAGAACCGACTCAAGTATGATTGGATCTGGTCGGGACATTGCAGATTTACCGGATAACTCCTGAGACTGGGTTTCTGGTGGCGACATGCCAATCATGTCGTGAACTATTGTATATAGTATTTTGAAAAAAAAAAAAAAATAGAAAAAGAAGAAAAAAAAAAAAGCGGTATTGTTTTTATTACTGTTCATCTCAGCTCTTTTGTTGTCTCGAGCTGTAGGTGCTTGTTTTTTTCCTTTTGTCTCCTCCTTTCCCAGCAGTTGGTGGCTTTCTAGAAAATTCTTCTTTTCCCTTCCCCTTTTCCTCTCTTTCCTTTCTTCATCTTCTTCCTCCTTTTTTCTTCTATAGTAATAAAAAATAAGCCACGACTGTTGTTTCTTTTCCCTTTTTCTATTTTTCCCCGTCCCTTCTTATCCCTTTCCTCTAAGTTCAGTCTTTTATGCATTTATTTCATAGTCTAGTTCATTTCATTTCACAGCTTTCCTAGTTCCATTCCCACTCCATAACTTCGTTCATTTTCATTTCATCATTCCATTGCAGTCACCGCTTGCGCAATCGCAAGAGCTCACTCCATCATCGCGTTCCATTAGTCGTTTCATAATCAGTTATATGCAGGTTTTTCCAGTTTCAATTTTTCAGCAGAAGATGTATTGCAAAGAATGCCACTTCCTGTTCTAATATGACTCTGTGCCCAATGGACTAAGGCCTGGATTCTTGCATACAACGAGCTGTATACCCCGCGAGCCACCAAGAATGTTGGCATTTTTGCCACATTGATTTTCATTGAAGTATTAATGCATTATATTATTGCAGATCTAACCTCTATTTTCAGTTTTGATGCGGTTTTGAGCAAAAAAGGAGCAAAAAATGACTAAGTCTAAAAACTGCAGCGATTCGCTGACATGTCGTGGAATCGCGGTCAACGCAGTCAACGCAGGCAGGTTGGGCGGAACCGTCGCGATATCGCGACGTGTTCCAGAATCGCGGGTCGGTCGGCTTCAAAGACTCAAGTTGAAAAGTTGCAGCGCATCGCCGACATGTTCCAGAATCGCGACGTCGGGAGCTTCGAAGGACAAGGTGCAAAATTGCGGCGACGCGCATTTTCGCGATGAGTAAAAGGCTAAGGTGAAAATTGCAGGATCGGAGTTAAGAAGAAAGTGCAGCGATTCGCGACGTCCGAAAATCGCGTGGTGATTGGCTTCAAAGGGCAAGAAGTGTTCCATTTTCGCGACCCGTCCATGAAGCCGTACAAGGTGCTCGAAACATGTAGCGATATCGCTACATGTTCCGTTTTCGCGGGGCAGAGCGCAAGGAAGAGCCAACGACCAAAAGATGTAGCGAAATCGCTACATGTTCCGTTTTCGCGGAACAAGCTAGCGATGGAGACATTGAAGCCAAAGATGTAGCGATATCGCGACAGGTGGGATTTTCGTGGGTCTTCAGCAGGTCAAAGCGTACGACATTAAAATATGTCGCGATTTCGTGACCCGTCGCGTTTTCGCGACCTGCGACTGTTTCCCGCCAAAACGCAGTATGAACGGCCCGAGGAGGTTTTTCTGGTTTTCGATGATTTAATGCTGACCCGAATTTAATAATTTGTGGATTTCCAAGGCATTCAAGAACGAAGAAGCGCCCAGGCCACCAAAATTGAAGATTTTATGCATTCGAAGCTGCTGTTCGTGGATTAATTCAACGGTTTTCATGCACATGTTCGAAAAATCAAATTTAATGAAGGCGACCGCGAACGTCTCATTGCATTTAATTTTTGCTTCTTTAACGCTGCAATTAAGGGGATCGTGTTCTTGGTTTCCAAGGCATAATTGTAGATCACAAGAAAGTTGGTTTCAAATATTAAATGTTGCAAAGAGGACGGACCTCTATAAAAACCAATGTAATTCTCATTTACAAAGGGTTGGAAAAATTCTCTCGCTAGAGACTGGAATTGTATTTGCGGGAATAAAGGGATCGACTTCTAATTTTTCAAGCGTCGCATGGATGAATTTCTTTTCTGTTTCTCTGCATTTCTAATAGCATTCATACTCCTGCATTGCTGTTACATTTAAATTCTGCATACTGGATTTAAATATTGCGGTCAGGGTACGATTTCTGGAATGTGGGTTTGGAGGGATTTGCTGCATGTGATTGTGCGAAGATTAGGCTGATTACTTATGTTACTTGTCGTTGTTGCACTTTGTAGTTTCCTGCTGTTGTTTTTCCGATCCCATCACTTCGGCCTGTGGCCATATTTCCCATTTCTTTCTGCAACTTTTAAATCTCTTTCCAGCAACCCTTATCTTAAACCAAGTTTAGAATAGTGAAGGGAACCAGCCCACTCTGGAGATTGGTCTGGGAGCCATTTCTTGCTTCCAGCCTTTCAATGTTGGCCGGGTCTAGGGCGCACTTGTAAAAATCCTTTCCTGTGGCAGATTCGTGACCAACAGTTTTTGGCACGCCCGGTGGGACAGACTGTTTTGTCTCCAAGAATTCATAATCGGTGGGATAAGCATAATTTTCCAAAGTGATAAACCCACCGGTGCCAACAGTTTTTGGCACGCCCGGTGGGACATCTGTCTCACAAAAATCCACATTTGTTTTAACACCCGGAGGTCTCAAGATTTGATGAGCTGTCTTGGCCTCATAGCGGAGATTTGTAAGTTCATCTGGCGACTTTGCTGAGTTGAAGATCTGTTCGTGGACGCCTGTTTTTTTTTAAAATTCAAAGAATGTTCATCTGGCGACTCTGACTTAATGGCGATGGCCGTGATTCCGCAGACCATTGCCACAAAGGTGAGGGTTTTTTCTAGATGGGATGATCCTGGCCCTCTGAATCTCCAAGTTCGGCATGAAATTCCCGAAGGTGCCCTGAAGAACCTGGCAAAATATGATGGTACCGAAGGCATGGCTCTGGCACATGTTGAAGACATTGCTACTCTGTCCATGATCCATGTCATAGAACACGAAGATGTCATGATCCGACTTCTGGTTCAGTCTTTGGAAGGAAGAGCATTGCAGTGGTACAGATTGCTCAAACGTCAAAGCATCAGCTCATGGGACGATCTAGCGGGGGCACTGATCAAAAGATTTGACGAAGATCCTTTCTACAGTTCTTTGGATCTCTACCAATTTTTCATGTACATCAAGAGAGCACCTCAAGAAAGCATCACGGACTTCAATGTCCGATTCTTGATAAGTTGGAAGAGAATTCCAGAGAAGATCCGTCCATCACCCACCCAAGCCCACCTCTTTTATGTTCGAGCTTTTAATTCTGACATAGGTCTCTTTTTGCCGCAGTCAGGTGAACAACGGTTCCCACAAATCTTTGAGGAAGCAAGGCGAGCGGAACAACTTTTGCTCTTATCGAGAAAGTTACCGTGGGGAGAAACTCCATTACCTTCTCCGGTGGTTGCTGCTCCTGTCTACCCTGCACAGTACTTTTCATGCCAGATCCCTTATACTGAGCATAAACCTGAGATGCAGTCATGTGGAGTTCAAGGGACAGATCTCGTCCAAAGTCAAGGATTGGAACATGCAAGCACTTTTCCAGCAATGAACAATATGGTTGCTTGCGTTTTCATCAAGAGATGGGCCAAGTAGAAGAACAAGTTCAAATTCCGGAACCCGAGGAGATCCCAGAATCAGATTTCTCACTTGAAGAGCCCCGTGATCACATCAAGGAGTTAGAGGAGCCTGTACTCAGCCCACAACCAGTAAAGTCTGCAAAGTGGTGGTGTTGGTTCCAGCCACTACATCCAGTACCTGAAGAAGTCCTCCATGTGGGTACTAGTAAGAAGGATAATCTGCCGCATTGCATCCTATTCGCACCATGGAGAACTTCAGGAAGGAGCCAGCCCAATTTCAAGGACCGACTCAAGTATGATTGGATCTGGTCGGGACATTGCAGATTTATCGGATAACCCTCTGAGACTGGGTTTCTGGTGGCGACATGCCAATCATGTCGTGAACTATTGTATATAGTATTTTGAAAAAAAAAAAAAAATAGAAAAAAAAAAAAAGAGGTATTGTTTTTATTTGTTCATCTCAGCTCTTTTGTTGTCTGCGAGCTGTAGGTGCTTGTTTTTTCCTTTTGTCTCCTCCTTTCCCAGCAGTTGGTGGCTTTCTAGAAATTTCTTCTTTTCCCTTCCCCGTTTCCTCTCTTTCCTTTCTTCATCTTCCTTCCTCCTTCTTTTTCTTCTATAGTAACAAAAAATAAGCCACGACTGTTGTTTCTTTTCCCTTTTCTCTATTTTTCCCTTCCCCTTCTTATCCCTTTCCTCTAAGTTCGGTCCTTTTATGCATTTATTTCATAGTCTAGTTCATTTCATTTCACAGACTTTCCTAGTTCCATTCCCACTCCATAACTTCGTTCATTTTCATTTCATCATTCCATTGCAGTCACCGCTTGCGCAATCGCAAGAGCTCACTCCATCATCGCGTTCCATTAGTCGTTTCATAATCAGTTATATGCAGGTTCTTTCCAGTTTCAATTTTTTAGCAGAACATGTATTGCAGCAGCCCGCTTCCTGTTCTAATATGACTCTGTGCCCAATGGACTAAGGCCTGGATTCTTGCATACAACGAGCTGTATACCCCGCGAGCCGCCAAGAATGTTGGCATTTTTGCCACATTGATCTTCATTGAAATATTAATGCTTATATTGTTGCAGATCTAACTTCTATTTCAGCTTTGATGCGGTTTTGAGCAAAAAAGGAGCAAAAAATGGCTAAGTCTAAAAACTGCAGCGATTCGCTGACATGTCGCGAAATCGCGGTCAACGCAGTCAACGCAGGCAGGTTGGGCGGAACCGTCGCGATATCGCGACGTGTTCCAGAATCGCGGGTCGGTCGGCTTCAAAGACTCAAGTTGAAAAGTTGCGGCGCATCGCTGACATGTTCCGAAATCGCGACGTCGGGAGCTTCGAGGACTAAGGTGCAAAATTGCAGCGATGCGCCGCGTTTATGTTCGCGATGCGATGTTCAAAAGGCTAAGGTGAAAAATTGTAGCGATCGCCGCACTTTCGTCACGGAGGGGTTGCAAAAGAGTCTAAGGCAAATGTGCAGCGATTCGCCGACGTTCGAAATCGCGCGGTGATTGGCATTCAAAGGGCAAGAAGTGTTCCATTTTCGCGACCCGTCCATGAAGCCGTACAAGGTGCCCGAAACATGTAGCGATATCGCTACATGTTCCGTTTTCGCGGGGCAGAGCGCAGGGAAGAGCCAACGACAAAAAGACGTAGCGAAATCGCTACATGTTCCGTTTTCGCGGAACAAGCTAGCGATGGAGACATTGAAGCCAAAGATGCAGCGATATCGCGACAGGGAGGATTTTCACGGGTCTTCAGCAGCGAAGCGTACGGCATTAAAATATGTCACGATTTCGCGACCCGTCGCGTTTTCGCGACCTACGACTGTTTCCCGCCAAAATGCAGTATGAACGGCCCGAGAGGTTTTTCTCGATTTTCGAGTATTTAATACTGACCCGAATTAAATATTTTGTGGATTTCCAAGGCATTCAAAGTAAAAGACGCGCCCAGGCCACCAAGATTGAAGATTTAACGCATTCGAGGCTGTTGTTCGTGGATTGATTCAACGGTTTTCATGCACATGTTCGAAAAATGAATTTAATGAAGGCGACCGCGAACGTCTCATTGCATTTAATTTTTGCTTCCTCGAGGTCGCGATTAAGGGGATCGTGTGCATAATTTCCAAGGTGATAATTGTAGATCACGAGGAAGTTGGTTTTAAATATTTAATGCTGCAAAGAGGACGGACCTCTATAAAAACCAATGTAATTCTCATTTACAAAGGGTTGGAAAATTCTCTGCTAGAGACTGGAATTGTATTTGCGGGAATACAAGGATCGACTTCTAATTTTTCAAGCGTCGCATGGATGAATTTGCTTTCTGTTTATTTCTAATAGCATTCATACTCCTGCATTGCTGTTACATTTAAATTCTGCTTCTGGATTTAAATATTGCGGTCAGGGTACGATTTTTGGAATGTGGGTTTGGAGGGATTTGCCGCATGTGATTGTGCGAAGATTAAGCTAATTTCTTATGTTACTTGCTGTTGTTGCATTTGTAGTTTCCTGCTGTTGTTTTTCTGATCCCATCACTTCGGCCTGTGGCCATATTTCCCATTTCTTTCTGCAACTTTTTAAATCTCTTTCCAGCAACCCTTATCTTACACCAAGTTTAGAATAGTGAAGGGAACCAGCCCACTCTGGAGATTGGTCTGGGAGCCATTTCTTGCTTCCAGCCTTTCAATGTTGGCCGGGTCTAGGGCGCACTTGTAAAATCCTTTCCTGTGGCAGATTCGTGACCAACAAGTCCAGAAGCCCCTGGATGAAATGACTCCAGCAGACTACGGTTACCAAGATAAATCCAAGGACCTAGAGCATTTAAATGTGGATAATGAATTTGCATCCATGCACGTCAGGATCAAAACTTTTTGAGAACATGCAAACATCACCAATCAATGCAGTTTTGAGGCTGAGAACACCAAAATTAAGTTGGAAGAAGAGCTAGCCAAGGTCCGCTCCAAGCTGGAAGACTCGGAAAAGCAATGTGAGCAGATAAAGAAAGAAGTAAACGCTCTGAAATGAAAAATAAGACAACTACAGAATGAAACCAAAAGGCAAAGCCAAATATAGGCTGAAGCTGATCTAAGAGCCAAAGAGCTTGAAAGCAAGATCTTGCAGATGCAGCAACAGTTGTATGAGAAGGAGAACCTAGAGCTATTTGATAGAGGTAGAATCAAAGATATTCGTTCACATTTGCTAAAGAATTTCAGATCCCGAGCCTCCAATGCCCTATCAATTTTAACTTACATCATCGAAGCACAGCGTGCCACTATCGAAGAAGGGCCAATCATAGATGAGGTCACCCAGAAAGCTAGAGGTCAACTCAAATTAGCCTTTGATGTCCAAAGCACTAAATATTAGGACTTGCAGGTCGCTGCGATGAGTCTGATGGCTAGGGATTGGTCTATAGCCCAAGCCATAGTTCATGCCTTCTTCTCCAAGGTGAGGAAAGCATAAAAGGTGAAAGACCTCCTGGATGTGTTTGAGAATGAGCAGTGCATATCGCTCGGCTATTTCCAAGATCTCTCTTCCTTAGGTTTCCCGAGCTTAACGGATGATGATGGGAACCTTTTGACCAAGGAAGAGCTTAAGCCGACATGGCTTCATTTTGAGAGAGATGTCTTAGAGGTAGACGAGTGGGCGGAGTCGATAACAGAAAGGTAGGTCACAGATTTCATTTTGAGACACTGCAAGATTGCAGCTTGCCTGAACGATCTATACACCAGAGCCAAACATGCTGATATTGGGCAGATTGATCGGTTCCACATTTTGGTTAAGGCATTGCAAGATCAAGAGCCTTTCTCAAAGGGTGCCTGGGCTCATGTCCGCCGAACCATGAAGCGCATCCGCGATCGCCTTGCCCCATCACCGCAGTAGGAAGCCACGCCAGAGGAAGAAGAAGAAGAAGAAGAAGAAGAAGAAGAAGAACAAGTTGTGGAAGTGCCCCCAAAGATAGAAAAAGGAGAAGGGTCTAGAGGTAACTCTGGCCCAATGGATCAAGGCTAAGGGTTCTCCCACCGAGATGAGCCCGTTGCCCCGTGAGATGCCAAGAATATTGACAATTTTGTCACATTACACAATGGGGTAGAAAAAATCAAAATTTTATACAATGTTTTTTTTTTTTTGTAAAGTATTTCTCTTGTTTTTGAGAATATTTGTAAGTGGCAAAAATTTTGGCTTTTCCTGCCACCCCTTTGTATATAGAATAAAGTTAAAAGAGCTTCGCTACTAAGCAGACTAAGGAAGATAGCTTCGCCAAAGGAAAGAAATGAAGACGTGAAAAGAGCTTCGCACCCGAAGTCCTTCAAACAGCTACTTCGGGCAAAATTTTTGTGAAGTGGCATTTGCCAAAGAAAGAATAAAGGAAAGGCGTGAAAAGAACTTCACACCCGAAGTATTTCAAACAACTACTTCGGGTGAAAGTTTTGCGAAGCGACATTCAAGCGGCATTTCAAAAGAATAGCTTCACCGAAGAGGGATCGCGGTCCGAGTTTGCTAAGGCAAGAAAGAAAACTACTTTGGGCCCGAAGCGCTTCAAACAACTACTTCGGGCAGAAAACTTGCGAAGCAGAATTTGAAAGAGCACAGCATTGAAAAGTACGCCAAAAAATTGCCGAAGCACCCACTTCGGGGCTATCCACCAGCGAACCATTTCCACTTCGTCGAAAGTTGTTGCGAAGCATCTGCTTCGGCTAGCTTTCGTCCGAAGCACTTTCACCCGAAGTGATAGCAACCGTGAAGAACAAAACATTTTTCGAAGGCAAGAATGTGCTTCAGCTCAAACTCCCCCGAACCGCAGTTTTGAAAGAATATTGCAGCAAAGCATTTCTACAATGCATTAGCGAAGCAATTTTGACAATGAAGTGGCAAGGAATGAAAAACCCCATTTTGAGGAGAAAATATGCTTCGACATTCACCACCCCCGAAGTAGTTTTGCGAAGCTCCACCATGCGAAGTACAAATCGAGAAGGAGAATTTGCTTCGGCTCAAGTCCATTGCGAAGCGAAGTTGTGAATGAAAATCTAGCAAAGCGCTTCAAGGGCACGTGCTCCAAGCCGGGTATTTTCCGAGGCGATCAAGTGCCTCATAAATGCATTTTTACGTGCCCAGTAAGCTTGCTGCTCATTTTTAGCATTTGGAAATGAAGTATCAATCCCTGAAGAAGAGCCCGAAGAACATGGCGGCCACTCGAGCACTGCACCCAGAAGCCAAGGATGCTCAGAAGGCTCATTAATGCATGTTTCCACGGCTGACCCGGTCGTAGTTGCCAGTTTTGGTAACAGATTTGAGAGCTCAGTCACGAGGGCCACGAAGAGCTAACTTCACAGGTTTCGAGGGTGTACTCCTCCATTTTGTACATTAATGGCTCAGAGGGTCGGGTCCTCTATAAAATCCCAGGCATTGTAATGAAAAAAGGGGGGAAACTTTCTGCTAGAAATCTGCTGTAACTTAGATTCCTATGATTAATACTAAAGAGCTTTGGACCCTATTTCTCTCTTTTATGCTGCCTTCTGTGATTATTTATTTTTATCTTTTCTTCATTTGCATACTGTAATTTTGAACTCTGGATTTAGGTGTGTGATTGGAGTGGAACCCTGAGATTTTCTTGAAGGATACATAGGGGAGGAAAACGTTGTATTAGTTTTATTTTATGCTGCCTGTGGATAGTGTTTCTGTCATATTCACTCCTTCTTCGTCGTCGTAACTCTGAACTCTGAATTTTGATGAGAGGGAAGGGTAATTCTAGAACTCGTCTAGAGGATACATAGGAGGATTAATATTGTGTTCATTTCATTTATTCTTGGTGTTCTTTGCTTCTATTTCAAGCTATTGGCCAGCAATCGTGCTTCTGGTTCTTTCCCACCATTAAACTACTAAAATTTCTTCCCTTACTCTTTTATTTCTTTCCTGCACCCTTACTCTATTTATCCCTTTCCTGTATCCTTATCTTAAAACACCAAAGTAGTTTAGTATAGGATTTGGACTTTCTCCGGAGATTGGCACGAGGGGCATCTCTTCCCTTCGGCCTTTCAATGTTGGTCCAGGTCTAGGGCGCATATACTCACCCAAATCCTTTCCTGGGCAGATTTGATGACCAACAACTATCTAATATGGTTCCTATCAAGAAGCTTGATAGGAGGATTCATATTTGTACTAAATTTTGTGATCTAAATAAAGTGAGTCCTAAGGATGAATTCTCATTATCGAACATTGATGCCCTGGTAGATGCCACAACGAGCCATGAAATGTTATTCCTAATGGATGGTTTCTCTAGATACAATCAAATTTGATACAACCAAATTCGTATTAATCCAGAATACCAACTAAAAATTGTATTTACAACACCTTGGGGAAAATTTTGTTATAAGATCATGCCTTTTGGCCTAAAAAATGATGGCGCTACCTACCAGCAAGCTATGAATTACATCTTCCATGACTACATGCACAAAATTTTGGAAGATTACATGGATGACTTATTGGCCAAATATTTACTACACCATGAGCATATTGATGTATTGTGCAAATTTCTCGATCACCTCATCGAACACAATGTTAGACTAAACCCCAAGAAGTGCATCTTTGACGTCACATCTAGAAAACTCTTAGGATTCATAGTCTCTAAATGAGGCATCAAATTTGATCCAAACAAAGTCAAGGTAATCCTTGAGATGCCTCCCCCTACTACCATCAAGCAACTGCGTAGTCTATAGGGTAAGGTCACATCTATCAAGCGCTTCATAGTGCAATTATCAGATAAGTGCCGACCCATGAACAAATTGTTACACAAGGGGGTCACATTCAATTGGGATGATGAGTGTCAGGCTACCTTTGATAAAATCAAACAATATCTAGCTTCACCACTAGTATTGGCTCCTCCCAAACTAGGAGTGTCATTCTATTTATACATCTCAACTACTAATTTTGCATTGGGCATCATGTTAGCCCAAAAGAATGAATTGCACAAAGAACAGGCTACTTACTATATTAGCCACACCCTGGTTAGTTACAAAATCAAATACGCATACATTGAGAAGCTATGCTTAGCAATGGTTTTCACCACCAAAAATCTATGCCATTACATGCTCAATCATACCATGTATGTAGTATCCAAAGAGAATCCATTGTGATATATGATGAGTCGTACTTACCATAACAATCACACGATGAAATGGATCATGTTGTTGATGGAATTTGACCTTGAATTCATTGGATAAAAATAAATTAAAGGTCAGGTCATTATCGATCAACTCGTAGAGGCTCCTCTCCAAGATGATCAACCTCTTAACGTAGAGCTTCCCGATGATGGAGTCTTTCAAGTGTCAGAATCGCTTGATCCTAAAGAGCCTGAATCATAGGCTAACATGACTCTATTTTTTGATGGCTCTAAGTGCGAGCAAGGGGGTGGCACGGGAATTGTGTTTTTCACACCTCAAGGGGCTCCAATACCCCTATATTTCAAACTCGATTTCCCATGCACCAACAATAATGTTGAGTATGAAGCTCTGCTCATAGGCCTTCAAACGGTAATCACCATGAAAATAACTAAGCTCAACATTTTTGGTGATTCCTTGCTCATAGTGAACCAAGTCAAGGGAATATACCAATGCAAATGTCCAATATTGCAAGCCTACAAAGCCCTTGTGGATAAAATTATGATAAAATTTGAATGGTACGACATCGAGGCACTCCCTCGATCATCTAACCATTTTGTGGATACAATGGCCTCCTTGGGGTCTTTAATCCCATAGAACCCTGCTGATGATATAACAACCATTCAAGTCAAAATGCTATCACAATCCGTGATTGAGTGTGAGAACATCCACTCCATGCCAGAATTCCACATGATTCAAATTGAACCTTCTCATGAATGGTTCTCACAAATTCACAATCGCTTGAATAATGCCATTTGGGGGACTTTATTCCCTCAAACTCCTTTTGATAGTAACACAATGCTATATTTACAAGTTCTCTCCCAATCAACATTCGCTAAGGATGAAATTCAAAAGGATCAAGCAATTCATGCAATTGAGGCTTCTTCAAATCAAGATTGGTCCACTCAGATAAAATATTACCTAAAGCTTGGTAATATCCCTTCTGGATTATCACATGCCACCAAATGAACTTTAAAAAAAGTGGTAAAGTATGTCTTACTTGGAGATATTTTGTATCATCAAAGCTATGAGGGTATCCTCCTTCATTGCTTAGAGCATCAAGAGTCAGTTTGGGTGATCGCCCAAGCACACGATGGTACATGTGGTGGCCATTTCAGCGGCATGGCCATCACAAAGCGCATTCTCTGCATGGGCTATTATTGGCCAACTTTAGAGTGATATTGTTGCGCTTATGTTAAGAAGTGCGCAAAGTGTCAACACCATGCTAATTTGACACACACACCTTCTCAGGCCTTACAACCGATTCAATCGGTTTGGCCTTTCTTGCAATGGGGGTTTGATTTAATTAGAAAAATCTCACCCTCTTCCTCTGGCCATCACACGTTCATCATTATGGCCACCGAGTATTTCACAAAATGGGTGGAAGCAATTCCCCTTACCACTACGATTGGACCCTGCATTACGGAGTTCATATTGCATAATATCATTTGTCGTTTTGGTATTCCATCCAAGATAATTTCAGATAATGGGCCACCTTTCAAGAATAAATATGTGTGAGCTTTAACAACAAAATATAACATCCAGCACAACTTTTCTATGCCCTATTATCCACAAGCAAATGGGCAAGCTGAGGCATCAAACAAAATAGTGATTGCCATTTTAAAGAAAATCGTTAAGGATAATCACAAATATTGGCATATGCAATTACCCCTTGCTCTATGGGCCTACCACACTAGTATTCGGACACCCACTAGGGCAACTCCATTTTCACTAGTGTATGGTGCTGAGGTAGTCATGCCCTTAGAGCTAGAAATCCCATCACTGCACATATCCATGCAAGAGTTCATCGATGATGACACCATGTGGCAGGCTCACCTAGATCAACTAATATTGCTTGATGAATGATATGTTAATGCTCTTGAGCACCTATGCATTTATCAAGAGTGACTTAAGAGAGCCTATAATATGAAAGTCCATCCTAGAGACTTTTAGGTTGGTGACCTTGTTCTAAAAGAGAACCAACAAAATTCTAACTTGCCACCCCATCTATGAGATAAGTTTATAGAAAATTGGTTAGGTCCATTCATCATCACTAGTCATATTAGACCTGGAACTTATCACCTAGCCTCCATTGAAGGAATTGAGGAACCTAAACCCTTGAATATCCTTCATCTATGACCTTTTCATGCTTAAAGCACCATACCCAAAAAGCCCCAAAGGTATCCATAAACCCTTTGGTCACCCAAAAATCCCCAAAGGTATCCATAAACCCTTTGGTCACCCAAAATGCCCCAAAGGTATCCATAAACCCTTTGGTCACCCAAAAATCCCCAAAGGTATCCATAAACCCTTTGGTCACCCAAAATGCCCCAATGGCATCCAATAAGCCCATTGGTCAAATGTATATACATATATATTAATCAAAATCCAAAAACATCATTAAAACAACAAAAATACAAAAATATTGCATTGCATCACATTGCATATCATTGCATTATACAATCACTTGCATTAGGCATACCCATCATTGCATTTTGTATTTTAGAGTTGCTCATACATGTCTAGCACCAGGTCTGTATACTAGACATCCTTCAAAGTCAAATTTTTCAAAAGTCATCATTCACACCCGTCTACATTACAATTATCATCTACATTTCCAACCTTTCATATTTGTGTCTGTTTCCCTTCACCTAGTCATTTGTTATAGGGTGTCTTTAGGGTTTTCGGTCACTCAACCATCTCTAGTTTTCTTTTCAGATTTTGTAGAAAGCTATCCTAATTTTTAGAAGGTAGAGTCTTGCTTTGATTGTACCTTGTATACATCAAAATCCCAACATATTTTCACATTAAATCCAAGTTTTGCACAAGGAAAGATGAAACCTACAAAGTGGTCTAGGTTACCTTAAGTGAAAAGTTTACCTTGCTCATCCCCCTATGTGAATGGTTCAAAAATACTGAGAATTGACAAAAGGACAAGCTCCTCCCTACCCAAATCCCCAAAATAAATAGTGGTTTTCACCACTATAAAAAGCAAAAGCAAAAATTAAAATAAATAGTGGTTATCACCACTCCCAAAATCCCTTGCTCACCAAAACAAAAATGAGCAAATCCCTGGAGCAATTCAAAAATAAAAGAAAAGAAGGGAGTACTAAACTTGAATCCCTAGAATTCTCAGCATTTGACAAACCATGAGGTGATCCTCATTACAGGTTAGGTGGCATCAAGCCTACCTAGCAATGGTGGTATCCTTACGCATGATGATATGTCTATCACATTAGCATCTTGCTTTTGTACAGACCAATGTTTGCATGCGGATGAGCTAGCTTTTGGTAGCCTGTACTACCTAGTGGTCTAATCCAACTACGTACAAAACCCAGGATCATGATACTCATAGGGTGATATTCAGTACATATGGGCTGCATCAATCCTGTTTGGCACTGGGGTAACTTTATGCGTTATCATAACAATGAACTCACCTGCACACATAGGGATATTGAGTATCTTGGTCATCCTAGAATATTCATACCTTGTCAAAAAGTCTTGCATGGTTAGTATATAATTTTTGACTAGTTGACTAGAGTGTTTGAGTCTCATGAAAACCTCAAAGACATTCTATAACATCTTACTATTCATTCCATTCCATACCATTTTATCACATTTTTATCAGTTTACATTTTCACAAATCCATCACATAGTCTCATGACAACATTACAAAATGAATCGATGAATTTTATACAGTCTATGGTGCTAACATAATGTGTCAAATAGTATCCACATTTCATCATATAGATCAACAAATCATCCATTTCATTATGCATCTACACATATCCATATCATCAAAAACATCATATTACAACACATGCATCCATCAAAGCATCAATAAAGCAAACATAAGCATTGCATACATCCAATAAAGCAATAAGGAAACACATGATGACAATAATAACAACTCATATATATATATATATATATATGTATATGTATGGAGAAAAAAGATACATCATCATCCAAAAACTTCTTGTAGGCTACAATAAAGTGGGTCCTCAGACCTCACACTCCCAAAATCCAAAAAGAGCCATAGAGTCTCAAAAGCCATGGTCACGCAGGACTAGCACCATGACTCTCACCCCCACCCTTAGTCGGTGCTCATTGAGAGCTCCCAGATCTACTCCCCTAGCCCTATCTGCTCTCCTCATGGAGCTAGGAGCCCCCATCCTCATAGATGACTACCCTGTACCACTCCTACTACGGTGTGACCCACTAGCAGAAGAGCGAGCTGGTAAGTGCCCTCTGAGGTATGCTATCTCATCCTCTAAATCTTGTGTGTATATTGTATCCTCTCGGTGATGTGCTTGGTACTCACTCAGTAAGGTCTAGAGTTGTGTCACCTCCTCCCATAGTCTAGCTACCTCACCACTTCTATATGCCCCTTGGCTCGAGCTCCCTACCATAACCTATGATCGAAGCATGGCTAGCTCTACCACCTACTCTACAATCATGGTCTCATGTCCCTCAATCACTAATGCCTACCGATCAATATCTACCTATGTAGTCTATACCTGTGCCTATAGGAGAGCCCTCTCCTCTATGTACTCCCTTCGCTCATGCCTCCCTCTGATCAACTCACCCTACAGCTCTGCAATGGTGGCATCCCATGCTACCAACTATGCCTACACTCCTTGCTCATCCCAATCATCCTCATCATAGTCCCCCTACTGGCCCTCCACATCCATGTGGTCCATCCACTCATCATCTATCCAATGATGCACATGTCGCTCCCCTGAGTTTGCCTCCTCATCAGGTCACTCCCCTAAGCCTGGCTCCTCCTTAGCTGGAGCCTCATTTGGAGCCTCCCCATGAGCCTCCTCTACCCCTACAACCATGTCACCCCCTAGTGGTCCATCCTCATTCCACTAGTGTATCACCCACTAGGAGTCATACTCTATTGTGGTTTTAGCATCATCTCCCTTAGTGGTAGCCTCCATAGGATCTGCCTCCTCCCCAACTACCTCCACTATAGGCCAAGCCAATGTCCTCTCATCACCATGATATTGGTAGATAACTAGCTCACTAGGTAACCCCTAGCATAGCCCAAACTATCATAGCACTCGAGCATATGGGAAGTACTCTCACTCGGTCCCATGTCGACCAACTAGCCACCTCCCTCA
The DNA here is from genome assembly GCA_028583015.1 of Wollemia nobilis. Classification (NCBI taxonomy): domain Eukaryota; kingdom Viridiplantae; phylum Streptophyta; class Pinopsida; order Araucariales; family Araucariaceae; genus Wollemia; species Wollemia nobilis. The sequence continues at coordinate 69,732 of JAQPPZ010003821.1, read as the reverse complement.
TCGTACCCACCGAAGTTGTGCCTCAACCTCACACCATACTGGATAGTCTTTGTATGGTCTCTAGATAATGGCATCTACCTTAAGTCATGCAAATAAATCTACATAATGCTCAATCAAACCTGCATCAGGATGGCTCTAACCCCTCTCCTGATCCCACTGCCATAGGATCCCATATCCTATCTCCCTATCCGTGAGTTATGCTCACATCATCCAAGGTAGCCCTCATGGTCGATCCACGATAATATGCTACCATCCCCATACCTATAATAGAAATTTACAGCCTAATCCTTTTTACCTATGATAGTGGATCTCGTACAACTCATCATAAAGTTGTGCTAATAATGTAGTACCCCATGCCATCACTAAAGGTCTCTCGGTGGTGCACTCCACCAATGAAAACACTAACTCTAGTAGGTTCCATGGGAACCTGGCTCCTAATGAGTCTGATAGTAGCATGTTAGAGATAAGTGTCATCAACAAGGCATGTCTCATCTGCAAGACCTCTACATCATACCATAGATCCACTAGGATGCCTCTGCTAGGCAAATCTCGCAACACCTCAGGCCAATCATCTCCGAAGTATCTCTCCAAAATTGTATCTCTGAGATCCTGATGAGTAGATATAATCGGATGCCCCTCTATCAAAATATACAAAATTTGGTAGACATCCTCTAGGGTCATTGTCATCTCCCCAGTAGGCAAGTGGAAGGTGTTGGTGCGAGGGTCCCATAGATCTATCAATGCAGTCAGGTAGGCTCTATCTCCCATCACTGGCTCTAGTCGTGTCACTTGCTTGAGCCCAATGGCGTCAAGCCATTCCCAGTCCTCCTCTATCAGTAGGCCATGAGTGGTCCTAAAGAGAGTCAAAAATTGATACCGACTCTTAATCACCTGGCAGGGGCAAGCAAGTTTAAAAACAAAACCAAAACAAAGCAAAAAAGAAGCAAAAGACACCCAAAAACACCTAAAAAAGGGCCCTTTTTCTAGCAAAATCATGGCCGTCCCACCCAGGGATGACCCCAAATAGCTCAGGGGTGGTCGTCCCTCCCAGGGATGGCCCCAAAAATTGCCCAAAAATGGCCTTCCCGACCACCAAAAATAGGCATAAAATGCCCTAAAAATGCAAAATAATGCAACCAAAATGCACAAAACTAAAAAATAAAGCACAAATTCTTACAAACTACCACTACTGAGGTTCATTTACCAAAATTTAGTGTGTTTTGTTAGAAAATGCAAAAATAATTACACTTCCAAGTTCAATAAGGTATAGGAGCAAATTCAGCCCTTACCCATCTCATGTCGGCTCCATCGCTCATCGAGTCTACAACCTAGATCATGGTGATTTTGGGATGGTTTTGATAGTGCTCCACTTCAAAAAATCACTCTCCTACTCCTCACCTCTCAAACTACCAAATCAAAAATGCACAAATGAGCCCATTTTTCAAATTTTGAGCTTAAATAGCCCTACAAAAGGTATGGCCATCCCAGGGTGGGATGGTCAGATAATTTGGTGACCATCCCACCCTAGGATGGCCATAGACTATGCAACCATCCCACCCTGGGATGACCACCAAAAAACCACCTCAAAAACAGCAAAAAAGCACCAAAAATGGCTTAAAAACCACCAAAAATAGGTCAAATCTAACAAAAATTCACTCTGGATCAAGATTGAACCAAAATTGTTCATGGATGAATGGAAAAGTATCTACTTCAATCCCCAAGAAGACCACTGTGGTTGGACCACCCCACGAGAATGAGGTATTCAATTCCTTTCTTCCATGAAATATCAACAAAATCATCAAAATCCTCACAAAACTGATAAATTTTACAATGGGTAAAGTTGAAGGAAACCCAACCAAGTCATATGGGTCAAGTGACTCATCACTTTTATCACTGGTCATTCCCTCATCGACTCATCACTTGAGGGGGTAGTCATAATTAACAAATTCATAATCAAAATCAATAATCAAACACTCAATCATGCAAATTGTATTCATCCAATGAATCATTGACAAAGATAATCATGCCCCTACTTGGGGTAGAAAACAAGCAAAAATTTCAATTAAACAAATGCTTGGCATTATAGAATCATGAAGGAACATAGGCCTTGCCACTTCATGGCTGAAAAATGTCCAAGATCAAGTAAATTGGACATGAAAGGTTGTACTTGAATCAAGTTCCTTAGCTCGTCAAAAGCAAGGATTCAAGAATACATGCTCTTTCCATGATTGGGGCATCTAAATTTGGTTAGGTTACTGAATAACCTTAATCATTTGATATTTTAGTCATCTATTTTTGCTCAGCACTATGTTGCACACAATGCATCCCAAAAAGAGGTATCTATAGACACTAAAATCATGTCAATCCGATTAGACGACCAAGACATGTTCTAATTGACACCATATGGCCCCCTTGGGCAACCCTCAGAGGTTACATAGTGGTCCTAACCACTTTTGGGAGGTTCTACCCCACTTTTGGGAAGTTTTGGGCCATGTAGGCATGGTCGTCCCACCCTGGGATGACCATAGTTCATGGTCATCCCACCCAGGGATGACCACCAGTAGCCATCCCTGGGTGGGATGACCATGGCCTTGGACCCTCAAAAAGTCAAAGGAGGGATAAATGGCACCCAAAAACTACCATTTATCCCACCTATTCAAGCATGCTAGTGTGAGGGCACATAACTCTCATGACAAGTTGCAAATTGGAGGCCCAAAATGGAGATTCCTTCCCCCTCCAATGCATGGCGACCCTTTGGACAAATGGCGACACTTGCCTCGCATGGCCTCGCATGCCCATTTGACCATATGCCCTCTTGGGCTATAAAGTGGATCAATTCCACCCAATTTTAGAGAGGAGTCTTTGCAATATTTCACCACGAAGTGCTACCGAGATTTATCCCCAATTTATTGTGCGTTTTCCCTTGAGATCTCCATCGAGCGAAGGAGGTTTTCAAGTGATTCCAAAATGTGCAATCTATTTATAAAACTGACCCATTCGAGTGAATAAGGTCCCAAAATCTTATGACAACATCCCTAGGAGTAATTTAGACCTAATCCCAGAGGAATTGGTGGCAAAAACCACCATATTTGGTGGTCGTCCCACCCCAGGATGGCCCCCAAATTATGATAGTCCTAAATGGATCACCCTAGGATGGCCACAAATTGGAGCATAATTTCTCCACTATTTTTGCATAGATAGATTCTAGATTAGATTATATGCTCTCTGTTAAAATTTGGTGCAATTTGGAGTTGTTTTGCTTCTATTATCATGCTTTTTGTGTTTTGCAGGCCTGAATGGCTCACCCCGGGATGACCACAAATCTGAGCACAATTTCCTTACTATTTTTAATTAGATCATTTATAGAGCACATAATATGCATGAATCTAAGTTTTGGTAGCATTTGGAGCAATTTTGAATAATCTATTACACTTTTCCTCTTTCAAGCTTATTGATGCATGCACCTTCACGGTTTCATCTTAATCCGCACATGCTATTAATCAATTTTAGTTTCTTGTGTGTAGATCTAGGTATCATAGTGCATGAGGAAGGAGCAGCAAGTTAGAACAGTGATAGAACACATTGCGATGGCATCAAAAGCCCACTCTTCAATTGTGAGTGTGAGGAAGACACTACAAGCGCACCTTGGATTTTTGAAAGGATTTGATCCTTTGAGTATTGTAATGAGTGTATCAATTGAGAGCCCTCAAGGGGACATTTTGTAACCGCATATTTGATATTTATATTAATATAAGGAGAACCACCCATTTCTTTCATATACTTGTCATTTTATGCTTGTTTGAAGTGTCACTTTCGTAGTGCTTAGATCAAGTAGAACAATAGATGCATCTCATTTACCCTTGCTAGGTGCACCATTTTTCCACTCTATACATCTGTCAAAATTTGAGCTCTATAATGATTAAGTGTCTCACAAAAAAATTGGACTTTACAACAACTTTGGATTGGTAGAATTTTGGTACACTAATACACATAGCCATGGTACACCTCCAGGTTTTGTTATTGATCTGAGCGCTCACCTCCTAATTTATTCTTTACTATAAAAAAATCTCCCATAACAATAATCATTGTTCAGGATCTTAGATGATAATGTAGGTATCAGATACAACTCTATCTCTATATGCCATGCATGCTATAATACATTCTAAATTTTGTTTTAAATAAAGCACACACCATTTTCCAAAATCAAACATGCATGCAAGAGGTATGCATTTCATTTTCTTGAAATCTCATTTATTCATCTACCATTAAACTCATGACACATATAGAACTTAATGAGTTTTCCAAAATGAAACTTCCAATAATAACATGAATGCACACCCAAGAATACAGTTCCCTTTTGATCATGATATTCTACCCCATCTGGATTCACTTTCAACAAAGTGTTTGTGTCCATATAAAATATTATAAAAGCCATAGAAAATTGGAAGTATATCATTTCCTTACATGTTTTAACTCAGTGGAGTATAATATGGATTACTTCAACACTTATCAGAATGTAAATAATTTCTAGGATAGAAAAACAACATTGAACCTGTAATTTTTGCTTTTGAGATGCAAGGTTATTTCCTTGTTCATCTTGTCCACTCCTATATGCACTAACATGCACAATATGTTTCCCTCACACTATGAGCAATTTTATGCTTTTTAAATAAAATTCAAAAACCAGTTACACACATGCACAATGAGCTTCCTGAGCGTCCCACTATTCTTTTCCGTTCTTTCCCCAATCCATACAAATTTTCCCGTTAAGTCCTATATTTTTTTTCTAAATGCAAGATACGATTTGAATAATCTCCTCCCCACAAATAATTCCTCCTCTTTCACTTGGGAGATCATAGGAGGTTAAAATATAATTATTGCAACTGCATGCCATCATCAAATTCTAACAGCCACCACTATTCACTTTTACTATTTTGCAATAGAACTATTTAAAGAATAAAATTACTTTATTAATAACTTTCATTTGCTTTCCTTATGATTTATACCATATGTGCCTATATCATGCATGAACAACACAACAACATAAATAATAATAATGATAATAATTGCATATTCCTTTGGTTATATTTATAATTTTGTGTATGCTAATCACATGCTCCACACACACATATATGTGGCATAATAATAATTTTTTATACCTATCTCTTTTATTACACATGAACATACTTATTTATGCATATTTTCCTTTGTTTTTCTAACTTATTAACAAGCACTCAACAAACTTCATTTCACCAAAAGCTTAAATAAAGGAGGCTCCCATACCCTTGGCATCTTCATTACCCCAAGGAACATACATATTCATCATCCACCATCAAAAAACAAGCAAATTTTCAAATTGAAGCACACACATTATGCACAATATTCATGAAATCTATATGATATGTAAATGTGTAAGCTTATATGTACTCATGAGCTGAATCATCACTTCCCTCTTACCTTTTTTGTCAACCAACACTATTCGTCGAAGGCATATACCTGGTCTTGCATGTACAAAGTCTATCAACAGTACCACATTCTATAGGAAAAGGTAAGCATCTTACATCAATTCTATTTATTACAAAAGTTGTGCGAGGAGGGTTGTTACATCCTCCCCCAATAGAAATAAACATACACCCTATGTTTCACTTCAATTTTAAACAATTCAAATGCAATTATACAGAACTTTTCACATATGCAATAATAATCATGCCAATTCATTATTCATACATCATTCATTATGTCATAAATCATCATTGAATCATAAACCATTCAAACTTGGAAATTTAATTTATCCACATTGTGTTTTATATTGCATTCAACCAAAAACCCATGCACAAACCAAAACATACACATAGCTACTCTAATCAGTAGTCTATTCATACATCTATATATACATGTACATATACATCATCAATACATATAAAATATCTCAAAAGATTATATCTACACAAATAGATAAGGAAATTGATTATGTATATTATCCACATTCTTTCATGTAGCATTTTTGTTTGAATAGGGTTCCATTGGACCCAACAAAGCTCAATGTTCCTCTTTCTTAGGTTCTTGGTCATAACATCAAGTATACGAAAAAACTGAACCACAATTTTCATCGGATCAAACATCTGCAATTTGGAAAACATCCCAAACATGATTGGGGTTAGAAATATTCTTCCTAAGGAGGGACACATGGAAGACATTATGGATTTTGAATAAGCTTAGTAGCAGAGCAAGTTTTATGCATCAAGGCTTATCTTACCCATAATTTCAAATGGACCCACATATCTTAGGTTAATTTTGGAAGATTTTATAAAACTTTTAGTAGGTTTCACCCTTAAGAATACTCTGTCTCCCATAGAATACTCCCTCGATGTTCTTTTAAGTTTCGTGTAGCTCTTTTAGAAATCTACAACATCCTTCAGCTTTTGCTAAATTCTTTTAAATTGATCTTTCATTTATTTTATAATTTTTGGTCCGATCACTACTCGATCCTTCAGATTATCACATAACAAATGAGTCAATATTATTTCATATAGATCTTCAAGGGGTGTCATACCTAGTGATGCATCATAACTATTATTGTATACATACTTGACTAGGTATAAATAATCTTCCCATTTTGTATGGTGATCCATATAGTACATTATCAACGTATCCTCTAAAAATTGATTCACCCTCTTTGTTTATCTATCTATCTTAGGGTGATAGGTGGAACTAATATTCTATTTGGTTCCTAAAGCTTCATGCAAATATTACCAAAATTCATAGGTAAACGAGAATCTCTATCAGAGATTATGAATTTTGACAATCTGTGTAGTCTCACCACTTCCTTGGTAACCTTGCTTGTTATGGTAGGCACATCATCCTGTACATTACCAAGTATAAAATATGCAACCTTGGTTAAATTATCCATAACTAGCATGGTTGCACTATGCCTAAACCTTATTTTAGGCAAACTAACTATTATATCCATTGAAACCACTTATCATTACTACATAGGTAAGTTGTGTGGTTACAATTGACCTACTAGGTGCAAATGTTCCACTTTCACTTTTTGACACTTCACGCACCTAGCTACATAATGATTTACATTTTTTGTCATTCTGGGTTAGTAATAGGTCTTCTTCAATTTCTCACATATTTTTACCCCACTCGGATGCACAAAATAAGGAGTATTTATACCTCCTTAAGGATTGTTATTCTCAATTCATACCTAATATGGATCAACCATTTTATTCTTAAAGTACAACAAGTCATCTCTATATACAAAACTTGTATTTTTCCAAGTTTTTTCTCAGTTTGAGCCTTACATTCTTGATAGAACTCATATTTCTATTGCCTTCTTTTGAACAGATCTATCAAACCATAATGACATTTTAGCATTGCAACTATGTGTCCTCTTCTACTCAGAGTGTTAGCAACCTTGTTCTTCTTACCCTTAATGTGATCAATGCTGAAATAATACAAATCTAGAAACGTCATCTAGCGTCATTGCCTTGTATTCAACAAGGTTAGGTAAAAATTAACCTTAAATTCTGATGATCTATCTTGAATTCAAAAAATTTACAAGCAGATAATGCTTCCACATCTTAAAAGTATGTAAAACTATTGCCAACTCCAAATCATGAGTGACATAGTTTAACTTATGTCTCTTAATTTTTCTTGATTCGAAGGCAATGACTAGATCATCTTGGATCAAAACCCCTCCTAATACTTTAATTATTGTATCAGTACAATATGTAACCTCCTTGATATAGTCATCAACCTTTCTTTCGAGATTCGAGAGAATTCCTCACACTAGATTGTCTACATAAAAGCCTTTCTATAGTTGATTCCTCCTAAGCATCTTAAGCACAATTCTCATATGTTGATCATGTTCCATCTTGTTTTGGGATAGAACAATATGCCAACAATGAATTAGTCTCTTATTTCTTATTTATTTTAACTTAAAAAATTATTTCCAACCCCTTAATGGTCTCCTTCATTTATATTGCAATCAAAATATGTGGTTTAATTGAACCACGAACTCAGTGAATTATAATTATTCTGATTAGATTCATCTATAACTCCAACCATATTACTTCAAAATTCAAAAGAGTCTTATGGATTTTTAGACAATCAATCACCAAGAATGGTGTCCAAAGATGTGCAAAAGTACCACATATAATTTCCAGTGAGTTTTATTTCCTTAGGAAACAAAATGTGAGGGGCAATTAAACATTGGTTAACTTGGTAGGTCTGCCCTAACCCAAACTCTACCTTCCAACCATTAGTCAAAACCTAAGTCTTTCAAATATGTCCCTCACTAAGCTAGTGGAAATAGACTATCAGTAGATCCACTATTAATAAAATGTGTGCATCTATAACATAAATTTACCATTTAACAAAATATAAGGGTAACTTGTCCATCAAGTACGAAGACTACAAATTGTTGTAAAGATCCTATGGGTGGTTTCATCTAGAGCTTTCTAATGGAGATCAACTCTATGGAGGCACTTGTTGGTAAAGTGGGACCCTCTGCATACACAGAAACCATTTGTAGGAACACTGCTACCCCTGTTGCTAACCTCACTCCTGCCTTGAGATGTAATTTTTCTTGCTCTCGCCTGATCTACAGGTCTTTGATAATTTATTCTAGGGTATTCTTTGCCATCCTTCTTGATCTTATTGCTCTAGAATTTATTTCTATTTTTTCCACCTTGCTCAATTTTGATATCCTTTAGAATTTTTACTTTACTCCATAACCCACTTCATAAATCTTGTACTTTTATGCTTCCTAAGATCATATTTTTCTTTTTCAATCAATTTCTAGTAATTGAAATGAGCCTTTTTAGACTTTTAATAGGATTATTTTTGTCGAGCCAAATTGAATGCTTTAACAAGGTTTTCATGTTTAAGCATATTCACCTTAGTCCCAATCTTAGAATATAGTCCTAGTATAAACTTTTACACCTTCAAGTCCTCCATGTTCTCACACTTGGGCACATATTTTAATAGTTGGGTGAATTTTTGATAATAGGCTCAGACTGTCATTAATCCTTGATGCAAATTTGCTAATTCCTAAAATTTCTTCCCCACTTTACCATCACTTATGTTGTTAAACTTAGGAATTATGACCTTCTTTAGGTCCTTGGCCAACTCCACACTCACTCTAGCCCTACCAGTACTAGTGTTTGTAGACCCATTAAACACTCCCCCTATCTTGCCTACAGTTTCCTTTTCCCTGGTTAATTCCTTTATAAATTTTTGTTTTTGGACATTGTGAGTTCTCTATTAGGCCATTCCTTCTTTTAGCTGCTCCATAAGAGTTTGTAATAGTTGTACTACTTTACCAAGTTCTCTTCCTCCCTATTAAGCTCATTTGGAGGAAGTTCATTCAAATGTTTCAATATTCTCTCCTTTTGTGGACCTTGTTTTTTTGTTCTAGTACATGGTCCCATTGGAGGTCTGATAGTGGTCTCTTTCTACCCTGTTCCTATGGAACTTCTCAAAGATCCACATTGTAACATTATCTTTTTAGACTTGGTGCACAAGAAGCGAGTTAATTTTAATCCTTAGTCTTGTACAACAAGAATAGAAATTAAATATACTTCAGAGTCCTACACATTAGGGATATTTTATGCTATAATACCACATGTAACAAGCCAATTCTACTCACTTGGTTGCACCACAAAAACAAACCAAGCAATTTCTCAGGGTAATTTTTTTTTCTAAATTTATTATTTCAAAGCTAAAAAGTGCTTTTATGTTCATAGCAAGTGCTTTTAGGTTCATAGCATTTTGTTTCACCCAATGAATATTTAACATATAGTTTTTAATCAGTACAGGCATATCAAACCACTTTTGGATTCAAGACTGCTATAGACAACCACCCAAGTGGACAAGATTGACCAAATATCGTAAAGATGCCATTATGTGGTAACGACTTGTCTCATTTAACATCCTCTTGTTTTGGCATGAGGGTTGAACCACGACTGGGGTTATCCTCTAGGGCCCATAACACCTAGAGGATGGATGCATACTTCCCCATCCCTTATCATACTAAACCTTCAATTAACCAATTGACTTATTTCAATAATTGTATGAAAGGGAGTTAGCATACATATGCCTAATGTCTAGTTGATTTTCCACTACCTAGAGTCAACTAGATCCATGTCAATACCCTGACCTTGGACTTGATCACTCATGTCCATTATGACTCACGATCGTTTGTCCCATACCAAATGTTGTGGCTGATCTAGCTAAGTCAAATGAACATAGGACTTATCACAGTACTACCCGAGCAAAAACCTAGAGGTGGTATCCCATACCGCCTCTCATTACCTTTTTTGACTAGGTCACTTATTCCAACCTATTCCATCAAAAATATAGTTGCTCTCAAGACTCATTGTGTGCATACCCACACCTCAACAACATTGGGTGTTTATATATGTTCATTCACCCTTCTCGATGAATGAATCCACTCACTCCTTATCACGAGTTTAATTTGGATTTATTTTTAACTTTGTATGTGAGCCTTCTTACATCTAGACTATCATTTGCATTTAACAACTAGTTCATTTCCAATAAAAACACTATCAAAACATTCGTAGCTTCTAATAGCAAAATTTACTAAAGTTTACCTTATAAATAAAACTATTTGAATCGGGTTTCACAAGCCATTCACTATCCTTGGCAATACATCTCATTCATCCTACTTGATGAATATAGTGGATTTAATTTCTTAGAAAAATGCAAGAGTTCTCTTAGGTAATAGCAAGTCTAAGGTTCTTGTTGCTCTCATGACATATTAACAATAATATCTTGTTTTCATTAAAGGTATAATGCTCTACTAATAGAGCCAATTTAATCCATTCTCCTTACAAATCATATTCCCTAAGATATAGTCAAAAACGTTATAGGCCTGGATAATTATTATTTATATATATATCAAGGCTTCTAATTCATATAATACTAACCCCTTTAAATAACTACTACATAATTTTTTTTATTGATTTTTCTATTTCATTTTTATTCAACAACAATATATTCATTGCATTGTAAATAAATTTATAGTAAATAAAGTACAAGCAATATTTAAAAGTAAACTTATTTTTAAGGATGAATTAAATTCAACACAAGCCCTTCCACAAAATATGTTTTTACTTTTCCATTTAGCTTTGTTATAAAGAAAGGTAAAATAAAAAGGTGATTATCTAATCCAAACGTTGCTTCACTAGATCCAGTGGACGCTAAGTTCCCTAACACAACACTTAGGGGTTTTTATCATTATTACTTTGAACATACGGGCAATATTTCCAAATTGTCTATTTATTTTTGTGACTTCTGATTTCCAATAGTCAAACTTCACTATCTCCGCTCAGTTAGTTTCATAACTAAATCATTGGCGTTAGCCATTTTCGAAGGTTCTTTTCATCCACAAAAAATTATACTATCAAAAGACTTGAAATCACTTAAACGTTTATAACAATTCTTGAGTTCTTTTCTCACATATACTTAAGGATGGTTAAACAATGTAAATATCATTTTAAAAGTTTTCTCTTACATCATTAACTAATGCTTCGGGCTCATAATACATATAATCATAAGAAGATTATAACCAATGTTTATAAAAATCAATAATTTTAAACTACAAATAAAATATGGTGTCATCGTTTCACCATTTAGCAATTAGTTACTAACCTATTTATATACATTTTTGACTTAACAAGTCATTCCCGATTATGCTTACCCAATAGGTTTAAGATTATAATCAAATATTCTGAATCTTTTCTGCCTAGACCTAATGGCATATATGATCAGGTTTCACTACATAAGTGAAGAACATAAGCTTATACTTAGAGGAGGGGGTGAACAATATAAGATAAAACTTCTTATTTTTTAATCCAAATGATGACAACAATAATATAAAAGTAGTAAACAATGCACACATCATCACATACATGAGAGACATGATTTAACGTGGTTCACCCAATGTAGGTTACGTCCATGGAGAAAATATTCCTTATAAATTTTCTTAATGAATCTTTTAGGAATTAAATCTTTATTACAATGTTTATGGACCTCTGTTCAAAGGAGATACCAATAAACTATACTCAAGTTTATGTATCTTTATCCATAGGAGATCTCTATCCCCACTACTCTAGTTTGTGGATCTCTTTCCATAGGATAACTCTATCCCCTATGCTCTGGTTTGTGTATCTCTCTCCACAAGAGAACTCTATCCCCTCTGCTCTTCTCATATCTGATCAAATATTCTCACAAACATTGATCCAATATTTCTCAAAAAATCCACATGAACTTTCACCTTCAAAAAATGTGCTCAATGAAATCTGAAAATGATGTTCTAGGATCCTTCTTTTGTTCTCAAAGATGAAGCATTAAAACTCAACAAAAAATCTCATATTTTATTTTCACCATGCAAGAATTTACAATAAAATTATCAAGCCACTTTTACACCTTATTACTCCTAATCTCGCAAAATAAAATTCAACCCAACAAAACCTCAAGTTGCACACATGAATTTTCTTATACACCTTATACCTCCAATTTGAAATAAAATATTTCAATGTACTTCAAATTTTCAACATGACCATAACATCATTTATTTTATGCACCACACATAGCACTTAGCAAAACTCCACACTATTCCCTTTTAATTCAAACAAACTTAATAATCCCACACTATCCTTTTAATTCAAAAATAAAAAATAAAATAATCACCTTATGACTCCCTAAGCAAGCACATACCTTAGCCTTAGAAAATATTTATTTCACCAAAATTATTGACCCCCTTGATAAAACCGTCATGATTCTAACCTACACCATTTACTAGCCCATGCCCTAGCTTCGACTAGACCACAACGTGGGCTAGCCACCCACACGAAACGTAACTTGCACATGCTCTTCTTTATTCCCTATCTTTGACATGAAAAACTTATTCAAAAAAACTTTAACTCTTACCTCTGTCGTGTCTCGAACTCAAGACCTCCCTGCTACCACGTCTTAGCACTGAGGGTTCTACCATCTAGAAAAGCTACCCAGATGAGATTTCATTTTGCTATCACCAAACCTTATTCATGAATTCCACCTTGAAAAGTATTGCTCCTTTGTCCTATCTCCCACATGACCATGAACGAAGCACACATGACTTTCATAGATTTTCACACACACATCTAAACCTTACTTTGCAATAATATTTATGTATTATATATGCATTTTACCCTTTTGAAACTTCGACATCGATGCTTGGAGAAGTATTTGAATTTGCAACATTGGTGCCCACACTATACCTTTAAATTATTATAATAATTAAATCTAAAGTAGATTTAAATATTATAACTTACATTTTGGGGGGGGGGGGGGGGGGGGGGGGGGGGGGGGGGGGGGGGGGGGGGGGGGGGGGGGGGGGGGGGGGGGGGGGGGGGGGGGGGGGGGGGGGGGGGGGGGGGGGGGGGGGGGGGGGGGGGGGGGGGGGGGGGGGGGGGGGGGGGGGGGGGGGGGGGGGGGGGGGGGGGGGGGGGGGGGGGGGGGGGGGGGGGGGGGGGGGGGGGGGGGGGGGGGGGGGGGGGGGGGGGGGGGGGGGGGGGGGGGGGGGGGGGGGGGGGGGGGGGGGGGGGGGGGGGGGGGGGAGGGAGGGGGGGGGGGGGGGGGGGGGGGGGGGGGGGGGGGGGGGGGGGGGGGGGGAGGGGGGGGGGGGGGGGGGGGGGGGGGGGGGGGGGGGGGGGGGGGGGGGGGGGGGGGGTGGGGGGGGGGGGGGGGGGGGGGGGGGGGGGGGGGGGGGGGAGGGGGGGGGGTGGGGGGGGGGCGGCGGGGGGGGGCGGCGCAGGGGGGGGGCGGGGGGGGGGGGGGGCGGGGGCGGGGGCGGGGCGGGGACGGGGGGGGAGCGGGGGAGGCCAGCGAGAGGGCGGGAGGGCGGGGGGGAGAGGGAAAGGGCGGGGGGGCGGCGCGGAGGGGTGGGGGGGGGGAGGGGGGGGGGGGGGGGGGGGGGGGGGGGGAGGGGGGGGGGGGGGGGGGGGGGGAGGGGGGGGGGGGGCGGGGGGGGGGAGGGGCGAGGGGGGGGGGGGGGGCGGGGGGGGAGGGGAGGGGCGAGGGCGGGGGGGGGGGGAGCGGGCGGGGGGGGGGGGGCGGGGGGGGCGGGGAGGGGGGGGAAGGGGGGGGGGGGGCGGGTGGGGGAGAGGAGGGAGGGGGGGCGGGGGGGCGGGCGAGGGGGGGGGGGGGGGGGTGGGGGCGGTGCGGAGGGCGGGGGCGGCGGAGGGGAGGGAGGTGGGGGAGAGGAGGTGGGGAAGGTGGGGGAGGGGGGGAGAGCAGGGGGGGGGGGGGGGAGAGGGGGGAGAGAGGCGGTAGGGAGGGGGGGGGGGGCGGGGCGGGGGGGCGAGGGGGGGGGGGCGGAGGGGGCCGGGCCGGGGGGGGGGGGGGGGGGGGGAGGGCGGGGGGGAGTGGGGGGGGGGGGGAGGGGGGGGGGGGGGGGGGGGGGGGGGGTGGGGGAGGCGGGGGGGGGGGGGGGGCGGGGGGGGGGGGCGGGGGGGGGGGGGAGGGGGTGGGTGGCGGGGGGCGGGGGGGGGCGGGGGGGGGGGGGGCGGCGGGGGGGGCGTGGCGCGGCGGGGCGGGGCGGGGCGGGGGGGCGGGGGGGCGGGGGGGGGGGGGGTGGGGGCGCGGGGGCGGGGCGTGGGGGGCGGGGGGGGGGGGGGGGGGGGGGGGGGGGGGGGGGGGGGGGGGGGGGGGGGGGGGGGGGGGGGGGGGGGGGGGGGGGGGGGGGGGGGGGGGGGGGGGGGGGGGGGGGGGGGGGGGGGGGGGGGGGGGGGGGGGGGGGGGGGGGGGGGGGGGGGGGGGGGGGGGGGGGGGGGGGGGGGGGGGGGGGGGGGGGGGGGGGGGGGGGGGGGGGGGGGGGGGGGGGGGGGGGGGGGGGGGGGGGGGGGGGGGGGGGGGGGGGGGGGGGGGGGGGGGGGGGGGGGGGGGGGGGGGGGGGGGGGGGGGGGGGGGGGGGGGGGGGGGGGGGGGGGGGGGGGGGGGGGGGGGGGGGGGGGGGGGGGGGGGGGGGGGGGGGGGGGGGGGGGGGGGGGGGGGGGGGGGGGGGGGGGGGGGGGGGGGGGGGTGGGGGGGGGGGGGGGGGGGGGGGGGGGGGGGGGGGTTTTGGGGGGGGGGGGGGGGGTGGGGGGTGGGGGGGGGTTGGGGTGGGGGGGGGGTGGGGGGGGGGGGGGGGGGGTGGGGGGGGGGGGGGGGGGGGGGGGGGGTTGTGGTGGGGTTTTTTTTTTTGTGAGGGAGTAAGTTTTTTTGGTGGGAGGATTAAAAAGGAGGGGGAGGGGTTGGGGGTACCTTTGGGCCCTTTTACTTTTTTATTATTATAATATTTTAAAGCTTCATAGATTTAAATATTATAATTTATTTTTCTTCTTTGGGCATTTTCTTTGGATAAAGTCTTTGCCACCATAAAACATCTTCCTTTTTCATTTTTTAGTTACCACCATGGTAAAAGCATTAAACCTTTATTTTCCTTGACATAAATGACAAAAAATGTCATCAAATTATGACATCAATCCTTTGGCATCAATGAAAACAATATACTCAAAATTTCCAACAATCTCTCCCTTTGTCATTGATGACAACCCTTTCTAAAAATTTTTTTTCCAACCACTGGATTCCAAATTTGCTTCCCCTAAGAAACTTCTCCCCCTGATTGAATGCTCTCCCCCTTACTCAAATCTCTCCCCTTTGACATCAATGGCAAAGGGACTCCTTTGGGACTAAAGATAAGACTCTTAGCTCAGCCCCCTCCCCACCTCCTCTCCTTGAGGTGATTAATTTTGGGGTGGGAGTAAGATTACTCCCAATTTCCTTCTAAAATACTCAAAAGTTTCCTTTGGCAATGACTTAGTAAATATGTTCGCAAGTTATTCCTTTGTAGTAAAATACTCCAATTTGACTTGCTTATCCATCATATGTTCTCTCAAAAAATGATATTTGATCGAAATGTGTTTGGTCCTTGAGTGCATTATTGGATTATTTGAAATATTTATGGCACTTGTATTATCACATAGTATGGAGATGGGATGATCATGATCTATATTGAAGTCCTTTAAATTTTGCTTCATCCATAACACTTGTGTACAACAAGCAACTATTGCAATATACTTGTAGACACTCAAAAGTCACACATTGTTGTCTCTATGTATCCATAGGTGATTCCAAACATCCCTAGGCTATTGTAGGATATTTTAGTCATGCATAGTCATGTGTAGTCACGCGTAGTCATGCGTAGATTGTCTTAGTTCGCCATAGCAATGTGTAGACTTCCATATACAACTTCATCAGCTTTCAGGTCTAAAACTCTAATAAGCCTTCAAAATCACATCCCGTGCATTGGTATATCCTTCAACAGCCTATTTACATTCAATTGAGGCCCCCACGAGCTATTAATTGACAAAAGCAATTATCAAGTCAATTATTAAAGTCTAATTTAATGTTGACTTCACTTAAGTCACCTTTTTAGGGAAAATTTGATTAATTAAACTCTTAATCCTTAATTAACACTAATTACATCCTCCCACATGTATGTAATTAGGGGTAGCTAAAATATTTTCCTAGGAACCCTAATCAATTTCTAATTTGACTTAGAACCTCCTAATCCTAATTAAACTTAATTCCTTCCTCACACATGTGTGAGGATAGGATATTTCCTATGAGGAATGTGAGACCTCCACCTCACAAACCCTAACCTAAATTTGGTTAGAATTCAACCTAGGGTTAGTTTCCTTAACTCTCCCCCCTACACCTTACCATTTTCTATAAATAGTGGGTCCTAAATTCCTAATTATCTCTCTCCATTTATGACATGAGTATAAAAACTTTGTTGAATTCAACACTAAAGTCTGAATAGTCATATTTTATAGCAAACAGAAGCATAGAATAGCCAAGGAGCCTCCCTACTAGAGCATTTCAGTAGAATACATCTCACTGCAAGATTCACCCCTCGTCCCGTGAATCCGGTTCTAATTCACCCCTCGGGTGGCGATTTTAGTCTACAAAGCCTAAATCACCTCATATTTGGTAGGTAAGCTTCCATTTATTATTCTTAAGTGTTAAATATTATTTATGACAACTTTCAACATGCTTTTTTTCCGATTTAGTCTTCATAACCAAGGGCCTGACTAAGGCAAGGCCCCTAATGCACTAACCCCATTTTTTAGGTTCTTCATAGGTTAAAATAAGAAGAACACCATCAACTACAACCCTGTAGTGGATCGCAAACCCACCTACATTGAGGGACGATAGAAGGCGGTATCAAGATTATTGTGAAGTTTATTGAAAAAGACATTATGAAAGGGAAACTTGTCCCTATTGTAACCTATGTTATCTTTGAATATAAATGAAATACAACTTTCTTGTTCAACATATTCTATGTTTATGTTGTTAGATCAAATACCACTTTCCACTCGTTTCATTCTAGCATGATCGGTGGGACCTCCACAACGGAAAATGCTAGGCTAACTATTATTTCATGAATCTAATGTTGTTATCTATTTTATGTATTTTTAGGTACCAAATATATCTACTACAAAGACCTCCAAATCCCTGGGAATCACCCCAAGCCATCATATCCTAAATCTGAAGCCTCTAAACTGGATTTACCCCCTATCGCATGAACTGGTTCCCAATTTGCTCCTCGGGTGGCAATTTGCATTCCAGAGCCTCAAAACCTATAAATATTGGTTTTCTAGAACTCTCTGTAACATCCAAAAGCTTTTTGAACCTTCAGATCCCAGATTTGCATCTTCAAAATTGAATTTGCCCCCTAGGTGGCAATTTGAGCATAGAAGCTTCAAAAACCCCCAAATCCATAGGGGTGATCTATTCAGGGGCCAAGAAAACCCCCCACAACATTAGAGTGTAGGTATTTCCCATTTTATGCACTTGTTGTGTAAATTTTGAAAGCATAAAGTGTTCACTAGTTAAATGGCAATTTCTAGGTGTAAATTTGCTTTCATTTTGAGCTTGTAGGATCGTTAAATTTTTTTGAAGTTATAGAACCTGCAAATTTCCAGCAACTTCATTTAATTTATTCTTCAAAGAAATTTACATTTCCCCTCTTTGTTTTGCATGTAGTATAAGCCTACATTGTTTCCCCCTTTGTCTATAGTGTCTCTTGCTAAAAGAAGTGCACATTCTAAAGTTTAAGTTAGGGTTTCCTAATCCCATTTTTCATGTTATTTAATTTTTGAAAAAAGTTACATTCTAAAGTTGAAAATTAGGGTTTCCTAATCCCCTTACTCCACACACTTGGATTGCATGTTTCCACGCTTTGCAAAATAGATTAATTTGCTTCACAAAGGCATTTAGGGCTAGACTATTTCTTTGTAAAGAATACAATTATCTAATCATTTGCTTTCGAAAAGGCATTAGGTTAGTCTCTCTTTTGAAAAGGCAACTAGTTAGTTTCTTAATTTGCATACACCATTAGCAAAACACAAACCCACACACACTCACATGTTATTTAAACAAGTGGTGAGATTGGACTTCATCCCCAATCCATCACTCTAGATTGGTGTGGATTGAGTTGCACTCTCCATCAACTCACCCCCCTAAACACCTAGCAGCCCCACAAGAGTAGTTTTCTAGATTTCATCACTAATAAATCCCTCAATTTTGTGATTTGGCCCTGGATTTTATCACCAGTGGTTACCTGTGGAGTGGGATAGGATTAGCACCTTCATCCACAAGGCTAGTATAATTAGTGGAATTGCTAACTTTCATTCTTGACTAAGCTCACCCTAGGGTGAAGCGAAAGCATGGGTATGCCGATAGTAGGTCTTAGATAGTGCCAACTCTATCCGTGAGAGAAATTTGTGAACTCGCTTCAGTATAGTGGGTTCCCCCCTTTTAGGATATCATTTTACTGTACCTTCCATATAGGTCACCATTTGCACGTTGTGATACCATTCTATTTTGTGCATCTTTGGGTGTTGCAAGAGGTTTGATATTGACGACATTCCCAATTTTCTAGAGTATTCACTCCATTACCTGTGATTCTACATAGGGAGTATCAACATCGTAACACACAAAAATGAACAAAAAACTTTTATTTTTTAGCATTTAGAATTGATTCTAGTCTACCATTCTTTGCAAGATCATGGACTGGTCTCATCACATTACACTACATATTGTTTTTCCATACACAACATGTCACTTGCTTTACACTTACATTGGACATAGTTGAGTCTGTATCACATAGGGTTTATTTCTAAAACCCTTTTTACACATGCTACTATGCATGTGGTCACCTATAGTAGAGCGCATGAGCAAGCACACTTTATAGAGGAATGGCCTGCCACTTCCTCTAGTCAGTCCACTCTTACTCCTTCTATCATGAAGAGGAAGACCATAGACACATCTAATTCACGCATAGAATCCGATGTACATATCACACACATGATTCCTCATGATGAGATTGTAATCTTGAGTGAAGCCCTCGCTACTTCACTCATAGAGGATTACCCACTCCTTTCATCCCTATCCTCACCTAATCCACCGACCATGTTATGCGACCATGTGATCTACATAGTTCCAGGACAACCTCATCCATTCTTTACCATAGATGAGGAGGTCATACCTACTTATCCCACCTTCACATATCCCTTCTTCCAAAATCTATCTCAATCCCTCTTTAAGAGTGATTCTTATCTCCTAAACCATACTCATCCAAAGGTCACATCATTTGCCCCTACCGTAGGAATGGTGTCTGACCCATCCTCCTCTACTATAGGAAACTAGAAGCCATCCTTCCAAACTGCACAACAACTCCCTCTCCAATAGGAACCACAAGTATTTCCTCAAACCTCACACTTGTACTCTTCACAGGAGTCCCAACCATCGTCTTCCCAAGAGACATTTTTCACCATATCTAAAGGCATCTCCCAGTAGCCCCTTCAGACACAAGATGCACAAAACCAAGCAAGAGTGTATACATACACCTTCCCCTCGACCCAAGCTCCTACTTCGACAGCTTACCCCACATTTTTGACAACTTTTTTACCAATCTCCTAGGTATCCAGAGTGTACGATACCCAACCTTTAGCACCACCCTTGTCTACGGTGACTTTTAATGATACCGTCACCTCCCCCTTTCCAAGCTCCCACAACCAATATCTTTCCTACCTATGGATCAAAACCAGTAGCTTATCCACCCACCCCGCCAAGCTATTCCATGCAATTTAGCTTCCCCACTTAATACCCTCCAGGATAGAGACAGATCCCATCCTTTGATACCTCATCTCAACCACCCCTAGTACAAGTAGCCTTGATACCTACACCATTATTAGCTGCACCTAGCTTATTTATGCATCCTCCATCTTGGTCATCACCACCCATGACCCAACCATTATAGTAGGCTCCAAACCAAAAAATACCTACACCACAAACATAGACCTCACAATCATAGTATTATTACCCACAACAAGCACCTACCCCAAAACCTAGTGTGCCCATAGATACGATAGCACATGTCATCCAGTACCCACCTTATCAGGATCAAGAACAACAATACTCTTCACAATATTGGAAAGAGCAACAATACCAGTACCCACCACATTCACAAGCGCAACCAACCATTGCACAACCTCCCACTCCTACGACACCCAAAATTCAACTCCTACGAGATGAAGTTAAAATGTTGAACCTCTGCATCTCTAGTTATGGGCCACAAAAGCCCTGTTATGATAAACTATGCAATGAGCCAGTCCACCCATCAGTTCCCATTCCTTCCTACCCTTACCATTTTGAAATATCAAAATTCAACAAGTACAGAGGTAAGGAGGATCCTAGAGAGCATGTGAGCAATTATCGCTCATCTTGTTACCAACTTCATAGTAGTAACCCCCTCATGTTGCGTACATTCTCCCTTTCACTTGTTGAGAAAGCATTGGACTGGTACAACTTTCTCCTCTGCCATAGTCTATATACTTTTGAATAGCTAGCCAATTCCTTCCTAGAACACTTTTCCATCAACATCAAGAAAAATACCACATTTTTTGATGTGTATGCCTTACAACAAGATGATGACGAACCCATCACTGAGGTTGTTGCCATATGGAGAGCAATTATCCATGAACTCATCTATTACTCCCCACTATGAAGCTCGTGACACTCTTTTCTAAGAGCTGCCACAAACACATCTCCACATCCCTCCAGCTTCACCAAATCCACACTTTTGAAGATGCCATTTCACAAGCCAAAGTTATTGAAGACATCAAGGTTAAATCCAAGAATATTAAGTTGAGAGCCAAATTGAACTATAATCCCAACTTCTATTTCAATAGGACCGCACCAAATAAACCTTACCCTCGGCCACCACAAGCCAACAAAGTCACAACCGCTACCCTAGCGCCAACATTGACTCCTTCACCCTATACACCGCAGCCATAAGCATTGCATACTAATGCTCCCACTCCATCTAGACCACAATAATACCGAGGCATGCACCCATAGGTTCCACCATGCAACCTCACACCATTATCTAAACCATTACTAGCTCTATTTCATAGATTATATGAGGGCAACCATCTTGTCCTACCTAAGATCCACCCACTGGATCCAAATACACCCAAGCCTCGTGGATATAGTGAGCAGCCATTTTATCCTTTCCATAGGCAACGTGGCCATTATATCGATTTGTGTCGCTCCTTCCATGGACAAGTTCAAGACCTAATCGATAGGGGCATCTTCCAGGTAGCAAATCCTCTAGCCCCACAAATTCAAAACTTAGGGATTTTTCAAAACCCTCTACTAGATCACAGAGGACCCAATCCTCCTATACCTCCAAACAATCCCCTAGTGCCACCTCACCAAGATAACAGTGTCTAGTGTGATCCTCCATCACATGGTGTAGTGGGCATGATCAACCTTACTATGAGGAACCAACGATACCTGTCACACCAGATGACACCTATCGTTTTCTTACAAACTTAGTTTACATCACCAAAAGTCCCTCAAACACATGCTACCATACCACCCCCACCTCAAAATATGATCACCATCTATGGTAGCCTAACCCATCAGTTACATAATACCCCCACATGACTATCCATCTTTGATCTCCTGCAGTAGTCTCAACCCCATCACGAGGCATTGAATGACATCCTATGTTCCATTGACCTAGAGACACATGACACAAATACCTTTGTCAATTTTATAGGAAATATCCCATGATGCCTCCAACCCTCAATTAGCTTCCATGACCATGAGATAACACAACTCATTGGAGAAGGAGCAGATCCCCCTCTCCACATACAAGCCATGATCAATGATATCACCTAAAAGTAGGTACTTGTTGAAATGGGCTCATCCATTAGCATTATATCTACAATAGCTCTACATCACCTATATATCTTGCCTAGCTCATTTTGCCATACCTTCCCTTGATTTACGTGCATTCGATGACTCCATGAGACCTATCGTAGGGTCTATAGTCTTACCTATCTACATAGGCATTTGTACCATCTCCATCCTCTTCCACATCATCCAAGGGGAAATGCAATACAATATTCTTCTCGGTCATCCATGGATTAGAGACATGCAGTGTGTCCCTTCCACACTACACCATTACCTCAAGTATGTCCACAATGGACTCATTCACTGTGTCCCAACCGACGAAGATCCATTCAAGTTTTACAACATTGTAGACCTCCCTCTTGCACCATCATTTTTATCCTCCCAATTGTTCTTCATATCCTCTCATCAATTGGTAGGAGAATCGGTATCCTCCCCAAATTCCACCTCAACATCCTAGTGTTCATCAAGAAAACAAGCCTCGATGTCCACACCATTAGCACCATATTCTGTGAAACTCAAAACTTCTAGTATGCCTTCCCCATAATCATCCTTAGGGCCCCCACAATCATCCCAGCCTCTACCATTCCAATTTCCACTTGCGATGTCGCAACCACCATCGCCACCCATTACACAACTTGTCACGTTACCTCCCCCATCCTTGCCTACGAAAGCCCCTATCATTCCTATGATAGAAATCAATACGTAGATGATCTCATCTCCAAATCCAAGAAATATGTAGACCATATCGAAGATCTTCATTAGATTTTCGATCAATTATTAGAACACAATGTGCGCTTGAACCCAAAGAAGTACGTATTTGGTGTTACCTCGAGCAAAATACTAGGATTCATTGTCTCCCAATGAGGCATTGAGGTTGATCCTAGTAAGGTGAAAGCCATCACCGAGATACCCCCTCCTACCACACTGAATCAATTACGCAGCCTCCGGGGCTTTTTTTTTTTTTTTTGTTTTTTTTCGCCCCCTTTCCCGCAAATGTCGGCAATTCCCCTCCTCAAAGGGAGTAAGATTCAAATGGGATGATAATTATCAAGGAGAGTTTGATGCTATCAAAACCTACCTTACATCACCACCAGTTATGTCACCACCATGACCAAAATTACCATTGATTCTATATATTTTAGCTATAGAGCTTGCGCTAGGTACACTTCTAGCTCAAAAGAATGTGCTCAACAAAGAGTAGATAGTCTATTATATTAGTTGTATGCTAGTCAATTATGAAACAAGATATTGATACATGGAAAAATTATGCCTAGCAATCATATTCACCACTCAAAAATTATGCCACTACATGTTAAATCACACAACTTTTGTTATCGCCTGAGATAATACCCTGCGGTACATGATGAACAAGAGCTACCACAATTCACACACATCTAAGTGGATCATGCTCTTAACTGAATTTAACCTAGAATTCATTTTCTAAAATTTCATCAAAGGGCAAGTCATCACCGACCAATTAGCTGAAGCCCCTTTGATTGATAATCAACCCCTCCTCATTTAGCTTCTAGATGATTCTATCTTCCACATAATCGAAGTTGAAGAATATGTTGAACCCAAAGTTGTAGCTAACCTCACCCTATTATTTGATGGTTCTAGATGTCTCCATGTTGGGGGTGCAGGCATTGTCTTCTTCACACCTAAAGGAGAACCACTCCCATTTTCATTTAAACTTGACTTCCCTTGTACCAAAAATAATGCAGAATATGAAGCCCTAATCCTAGGACTAAAACAAGCACATTCCATGCATATCAAATGCCTCCACATCATATGCGATTCATTCCTAATAGTTATTCAAGTGCAAGAACTCTAGCTATGCAATTTCCTAGTCCTCCAACAATATAAGAAAATCACACAACCTTATCTCAATTTGAGTGGTATGACCTCGAAGCCGCTTCATGATCATCAAACCATTTTGCAGATACTATGGCCTCCTTAGGGTCCCTCATTTTGCAAAACCCAACATCTAACACAACATTCATATCCATCCATATGCTCACTCGATATGCCATATCACCCACACCTCCTACATATGATGGTGGTGTGTATGTGGTAAACACTGAACCCCATGACCCATGGTTTTCAAAAATTAAATATTACATCAAGTTAGGTTTCCTACCATGTGATTTACCCCACGCTCAATGCCAAACCTTCAAACAGAGAGTAATCCGCTACACCTTGCTAGGGGACATCCTTTATCGCCATAGCTATGACAACATGCTCCTGCATTGCCTAGAACCATAAGAATCACAACGGGTTGTAAAAGAAACCCATGATGGTACTTGTGGTGGCCATTTGAGTGGCATGGAAATCACTAAATACATCCTCCATATGGGTTATTATTGGCCCAAAATGGAGCATGACTGATGTGAGTATGTGAAGTGTTGCATTAAATGCCAACAACATGCAAACCTAATGCATCTCCCATCCTAAGCACTTCAACCTATCCAGTCCATGTGGAATTTCTCCCAATGGGGCCTAGATTTAATTGGACATATTACACTAGCTTCCTCAAGCAACCACAAATTTATCATCACTGCCACAAAATATTTTATGAAGTGGGTCGAAGCCATCCCACTGGTCCAAACCATAGGAGCTAAAATTGCATCGTATGTCATTTTGGAGTTCCCTCCCAAATCATTTTTGATAATGGGAAATATTTTAAGAACAAAGCTATCCAATCCCTATGTTACAAACACATCATAGTTTCTCTACCCCATACTACCCTCAGGGTAATAGCTAGGCAGAATCCACAAACAAAACTATTTGTTCCATATTGCATAAAACCATAGCAGAGTCTCACTATGATTGGCATAATCAAATGCCCCTAGCCTTGTGGGCATATCGTATGAGCATTTTTACTCCTACTGGGGCAACACCTTTTTAACTTTTATACGGGGTTGAAGCTATCATGCCCCTTGAGCTTGATATACCTTCATTAAGGATATATATGAAGGACTTCATTGATGATGACACTGCTTGCCAAGCTCGCTTAGATTAATTAAGACTTCTTGATGAACGTCACATTCACACAATCGAGCACACATGAGTATATCAAGATCACCTTCTTTGTGCCTACAACAATAAGTTATATCAATGTGAGTTTAAAATCGGTGACCTGGTTCTCAAGGAAAACTAGCAAATCACGATTCAATCTCACCAACAATGTGACAAGTTTGCTCCAAACTGGTTGAGTCCATTCATTTTTACACACAAATCTGGTTCAGAGAGCATATCATATGGCAAATATTGAAGGCCTTAACAACCCCAAACCCATAAACATCTTGCATCTTCATGCCTTCAATGCCTAATACACAAAAGTATTCATTATCACTAGTAGCACACATTACTATTTACAAATCACTAAGCACATTAACACGTAGGAATGTTATTTTACTTTAATATTTCACTATACATATACTTGCATCTTTATATCATTTTTATGCTATGGGTATTTGTTTTTCCTTTTGCAAGATTTGCATCATCAATAGGAGAGTACTATAGCCTCTACACACCAAGAACCCCTCATACTAGATGACTTTCCCATTCTTCACATTCAAATCGCTACACTTCACCTAGATGCCTTTCCCCTCATCATTGAGGTTCATCTTACTCATCCCGTTCTAGAGACAATTAGATCTCCCTATCCTTTTTAATGAAAAAGAGAAAACATCCCATCCCTAACCATAAGGCTCTCCATCCCGTCCACTCGATGATACGATGAACCCTTATTCACCAACTAATTCTCCCCATCACTTTCTAGGAGCTTACTACCCTCCTAATAGAGGATACACTCCTCATCCGACCCATCCTTCATGCCTACTAGCCCCAATCCCTAGTGAGGAGTCCACTTATGCCCATGTCTTGCAAGCCTATGTGGCTCAAGCTGCCCAAGTTGGTCGCACACACATGCCCCCTTCCCATTCGCGTTGCCACCTAGAGCCATCTCCTATGCCACCTATCCTTAAGACACCACCTTCACCACTATAAGGCTTATCTTTCTAGTAAGCCTCCCAATCCCCATAACCATTCCACTCCACCCCATCATCATCATGACCTCATCCACTTTCTCATGCATACCAGGCCACTCCATACACATTGGAGTCTCAATCACCACCCTCCCTAATACCATCACCTCCACACCATGAGATACAACATCTCCTCTTTCGTATTGAGGCTCTCGAGTTATAGATGAGCCATTATCATTGTCATGTTCATCCGCGTTAGTATCCCATGACCTGTATATTGTCACCACCATGCAAATCCATTCCTCGACCCTGGACTTGACCCATGTTGGATCCTCGACCTATACCTTCATTGTCAGACCACCCTTCATCCAAGCCCCGCTCACTTCCAGTGGAACCATACATTTATCCAATGCCATTCCCATTCACTTCACTATCTAAAATGTTCTACCATCTCATGCATCAGGGCCTTATTGACCTACTCAAGATATTGGATCCATTGACCCTTCGCATCCTAAATTGTGTAACTACCATGAGAACCAATATTGTATATATCATTTCCAACCAGGTCACGACATTAAAGTGTGTCGAATATTCAATAATATGGTCCACCATATGTTGCATGGTGATCGAACTTCTTCACCTGAACGTTCCATCCCATTTAGTTGACTCTTGAGCCCTCCACACCGCATCGTCCCTAGAACTTTACCACCATGCAAAACATTAACAACACCAACTCGCTACATTCACAAAATTTCCAATTACACTAGTCATCGAAGTCCAAGCCATATTATCACTTCACCATATTGTTCTTGACTTGACCCATGACACTTCACCTGTCAGTAATTCCCCTCTCTTGTTCTTTCTTTCTTCTTCTTATTCTTATTTCCTCGCATAGTTGTATGGTCACGCTTTGAGCGGCTACATACCTACGCTGATCTACCCCATTTTTCTTCTATCACTCTTTGAATTTGATAATCCCCTTATATTGTTGGTTACCAAAGACTAATTCTTCTACTATTTCTTCTAGTTGTACATACCATCTATAGTCCCTTCCTCTGGTTGACATTACTGCATGACAAAGCAGTTACCTTCTTCTTATGGTTCTCTTAAGCTGGCCCCCCCCCCCCCCCCCCCGCCCCCCCCCCCCGGGGGGGCCCGGGCCGCCCGGGGGGGGGGGGCCCCCCGGGGGCCCGGGCGGGATAAGTCACATGGCAAAATATATCAACAAAACAATCACATATTTGGATACCCATTTTGTCATTTCATGGCAAAAGTTCAAATAGATGTGACAAACAATACATATTTGGCTTCCAACAACCAAAAATAAAATCACCCACACATCCACTATGGCACAAAATTCAAAACATGATCAATTCATTCAACATACAAAAACAAAATACATTTTTGAATACCCATTTGCCCACTTTGCGGTAAAAATATCGATAAAATTCAAAAACAACAAACAAATAAACATTGATTTGAAGGTCCATTTTACCATACATACACCAAAATAGAACACACATCAAAATACACAATCCAAAAATAACAGTCACATTTTTGAACACCCATTTGCCCACTTCACAGTAAAAGTTCAAACAAATGTGGAAAACAGTATAAATCGGGCTCTCTAAAGTTAATTTTTAATTTCACACTACCCACACATTGGTATGCAAATCAAACATAGGCCAAATGCAACATTTATAAAAACAAACGACATTTTTGGATACCCATTTTGCCCTTCTATGGTGAAAGTATCATCGGTTTTCAAAAATACTATCTCTAAGGTAGCAAATTAAACAGTAAAAATTTACTACTTTACACCCAAAAATAACACATTCACAAATCACGCCAAACGAAGGCAAGAAAATATAACAATCGCATAACGGGATACCCATTTCCTACTTTTATAGATAAAATTCAATAACATTTCAACAACAGTACACCATTGCTTCAAAAATGGATGGTCAAACTTTACACCTACTCTACCCATTACCCGGTCAAATTGACGCCAAAACAAGTCAAACCTAGAAACAAATTACGTTTTTGGGTACCCATTTGGATTTTTTATCACTTCATCTTCAAATTTCAATTAAAATTAATAATTTTTTAAAAAACGGGACGAAAACCTTCCCCCCTCGTTCACATTTCTCTGGAAAAATAAAAGAAATTAAAAACAAAGAGAAAGAATGGTTACCGATGGATCTAGCTCTTGATCGTCCCCTCATCATCATGTCCTTCAAACTTCCAACCGTCACGCTTGCATATTGTCAAATGCCTCTCTCGCACCCTCTCCACCGCTCATCAACATCACAATGAGGCCCTTCTCCCTCCAAATTACCTTAAAAATACCTTAAACCCTAATTCACCCCTCACCCCATGATTTAGGCCTGATTCACCCCTTTCCCCATGAATCAAGATCCAATTCACCCCCTGCCCCATGAATTGAGCATATGACCCCCAAAACCAATAAAATTCATTCCAAAACCCTAGGAAATCATGCACATGTACCCTAAAACCCTAGGAACCCACCTAAATTGTCCTCTCATTGACTTTTTCATCATTTTTCATCATGCATTGGTATCTTATCAATCGCTGCATCATCAAATTACCACATTTTATTTACCTCATTGTTGATTCCTCGTTTGAGGGGGTATTCATATCCAAAGTCAACTTTGCATTCAACCACACAACTAAAAATCCAAAAGTGCGAGTAGAACATTTGTCTACAAAATTTTTTGCTGAATATTATCTTACGAAATAATCTCAATCTCAACTAGACATGCGTTATATCACGAGAGTTATGTGTTTTGATGGAGAAATCAATCTAAGCATTCAAGTACGTCGAGTACATAACAAATGATACATTTGATGTAATCCTAGCGCAACATTTGAAAAAGGATTTCTCGACCACGTTGATCTGGTCACGTTTGAATAATCCAAATGTCCCTTTAGCTCAAATGGTTTGACACTTGTCACCATGTTCTCATCAATCAATCAACATCAAATATTTAGATAGGATTTTGTCCTATTCATACTTTTAGACCATGTTGATCTGGTCACAAAAGCAAAGTAGTCAAAAGTTGCCATTCTCAAGAAACTGGTATGGCATTGAAAATGTCATATGGACTCAAAAAAATCACAGCATTGCATTCACAATCATCCATTTCCATTCACCAACATTGTTTTTATTTTTTTCCTCTTCTTCTTCTCTCCTTCCTCTCTTTTTTCCTCTGGATATCTAGTTAATTTTGTATGGTCACACTTCGAGTAGCTACATACCTTTGATTGGATTCCATTCCCCTTCTATCCCTTTTCCTCCTGCACAAACCCTTCACATTTTTGTATTAAACTGTGTTCCACACAGTATAGTACAAAAAGGGGTAAAATGTAGACACCCAAAAGTCACATATTGTTGTCTCTATGTATCCATAGGTGATTCCAAATATCCCTAGGCTATTGTAGGCTATTATAGTCATGCGTAGTCATGCGTAGTCATGCGTAGTCATGCGTAGTCACGCGTAGTCATGCGTAGATTTCCATAGTTCACCATAGCAGTGTGTAGACTTCCATATACCACTTCATCAGCTTTCAGGTCCAAAACCCTAATAAGCCTTCAAAATCACATCTCGTGCATTGGGATATCCTTCGACAACCTATTTACACTCAATTGAGGCCCCCACGGGCTATTAATTGACAAAAACAATTATCAAGTCAATTCTTAAAATCTAATTTAATTTTGACTTCACTTAAGTCACCTTTTTAGGGCAAAATTGATTAATTGAACTCTTAATCCTTAATTAACACTAATTACATCCTCCCACATGTGTGTAATTAGGGTTAGCTAAGATATTTTCCTAGGAACTCTAATCAAGCTCTAATTTGACTTAGGACCTCCTAATCCTAATTAAAATTAATCCTTCCTCACACATGTGTGAGGATAGGATATTTCCTATGAGGAATGTGAGACCTCCACCTCACAAACCCTAACCTAACTTTGGTTAGACTTCAACCTAGGTTTAGTTTCCTTAACTCTCCCCCCTACACCTTACAATTTCCTATAAATAGTGGTTCCTAAACCCCTAATTATCTCTCTCCATTTATGACATAAGTACAGAAACTCTATCGAATTCAACACTAAAGTCTGAACAGTCGGATTTTATAGCAAATAGAAGCATAGCAGCACCCAAGGAGCCTCCCTACCGGAGCATTTTAGCATAATACATCTCACTATACGATTCACCTCTCGTCCCACGAATCCGGTTTTGATTCACCTCCTAGGTGGTGATTTCAGTCTACAAAGCCCAAATCACCTCATATTTGGTAGGTAAGCTTCCATTTATTGTTCTTAAGTGTTTAATATCATTTATTGTAACTTTCAACATGCTTTTGTGTCGATTTAGTATTCATAACCAAGGGGCTTGACCAAGGCAAGCCCCCTAACGCACTAACCCCCTTTTGTAGGTTCTTCACAGGTTAAAAGAAGAAGAACACCATCAACTACAACCCTGTAGTGGATCGCAAACCCACCTACATTGAGGGATGATAGAAGGTGATATCAATATTGTTGTGAAGTTTATTGAAAAAAATATTATGAAAGGGAAACTTGTCCCTATTGTAACCTATGTTATCTTTGAATATAAATGAAATACAACTTTCTTGTTCAACATATTCTGTGTTTATGTTGTTATATCAAATACCACTTTCCACCCATTTCAATACTCTGCCTCTGTTGTGAATAAGGATACTGATGCTTATTTCTTGCTTAGCTAAGAGACTAAATAATATCCAAGAAAGAATGCTCCTCCACTTGTGCTTTTTTTATCATCAATACTACCTGCCCAATCTGCATCTATATATGCTATGAGAGTGAAATTATCACTTCTGGATACCAGAGTCCAAAATCCATAGTTCCTTTTAAATACCTAAGAATTCCCTTTACTGCCAATACATGTGTTTCCTTTGGTGTTGCTTAAAATATTGCCACTAGTCCCACTACCTGCATTATATCTGGTCTTGTAGATGTGATATATAGTAAGCTACCAATCATAGATCTATACAATATCTGATTTGTCTCAGGAGATTCATCATATTTACTCAACTTGCATCCTGTAATCATGGGGGTACTTACTGGTTTGTAATCTTCTAATTTGAATTTCTTTAGAATTTCTTTTATATACTTGGTTTGTGAGAGAAATACACCCTTTTTTATTGTGAAATTTGTAGTCCAAGGAAGAAGGACAACTCACCAAGCATTGATATTTCAAATTCATTTTGCATACTCTTTGCAAATTTTTGACACATCTTATCATTATTGCCTCAAAAAATGATATCATCCACATAGACAACTACAATTAATAAGTTATTTCCATCATTTTTGTTGTATAAATTGTTGTCATCTATTCCTTTTTTGAAACCCTATTCTTGAAGATACTTATCCAACCATGAATACCAAGCTCTATGAGCTTGCTTTAAACCATAAATAGTCTTCTTTAATCTACATACATAATCTGGCTTATCAGTTAGGTTAAACCCCTTAGGTTGCTCAATGTAGACCTCTTCTTCCAAGACACCATTGAGAAAAGCTTATTTTACATCGATTTGATACACTTTGAAGTTTTTGAAACTTGAGAAAGCTAAAAATATCCTTATGAACTCAAGTAATGCAACAGGAGCAAATGTTTCATCAAAATAAATCCCTTCAATCTATGCATAACCTTTGCATACAAGTCTTGCTTTATTTATGACTACCTGACCATATTAATTTAACTTATTTCTATAAACCCATTTAGTGCCAATTACATTC
Organism: Wollemia nobilis; assembly: GCA_028583015.1. Lineage (NCBI taxonomy): Eukaryota > Viridiplantae > Streptophyta > Pinopsida > Araucariales > Araucariaceae > Wollemia > Wollemia nobilis. Next base: position 37,623 of record JAQPPZ010003821.1, on the reverse strand, counting down.
TTGTATTTTGATCGTGGGATGAGTTCCCAAGTCTCACTTTTTTCTATTTGATCCAACTCCTCATCCATTGCCTTGACCCAAAATTTATCTTCTATTGCCTCATTGAAATCCTCGGGCTCAATTTTAGACAACAAAGAAAGATTTGCACATTCACTTGTTCCTATTATCTTCCTCCTTGTTTGTCTTTCATATGGTTTTCCAATAATCAGATCTCTTGGATAATTCTTTTGCATGTACCTGGATGGAGTCTTAGGTGGTGTTCTTTGTGTTTCCTCTTCTTATGATTCTTCACCTACTTCTTCTTGACAACAACTTTCTTCTTCTTTATATAAAATTTCTTGAGATGGTTCTTTTGACCTTGTCTGTTCATCAACCATCACATTTATAATTTCCATAATTGTATGTGTCCTCTTATTATAGAATTTATAGGCTTTGCTCTCAGTGGAATACCTAAGAAAAATACCCTCATTGCATCTTGAGTCAAACTTGCCCAATTTTTTCTCTTCCTGTCTTATGTAGCATTTGCTTCCAAAAACATTGAAATACTTCATAGTAGCTGGTCTTCCCTTCCAAAGCTCTATTTACCCTTAAATGAGCTCTATTTATGCTATAAACACTTGTATCAACTGCCTATCTCCAAAATCCATCTAAAATCTTTGATTCATTTAGCATAGATCTAGCCATATTCTCAATAGTTCTATTTTTCCTTTCAACTACTCCATTTTGTTGTGGGGTTCTTGCTACTAAGTACTCTCTTTTGATCCCATGTTGTTCATAAAATTCTATGAATTCACCTAAAGTAAATTCTCCTCCTCTATCTGATCTTAACCACTTTATCCTTTTACCTGTTTTATTTTCTACTAACTCGTTGAAATCTTTGAACTTATCAAAAGCTTCTAACTTTTCTTTTAAGAAAGCTACCTAAGTCATTTTGGAGAAATCATATATAAATAGCATGAAGTAACTTTCACCTTGTAAACTCTTTGTCCTTGTAGGACCACATAAATCAGTGTGAACTAGTTTCAATGGTTTAGATGAAGTAAATTATTTTGACTTGAAACTTGTTCTTGTTTGCTTTCCATGCTGACATTGTGCACAAATTGTGCTTTGTGATATTTTTATCTTGGGTAAATATCTGACTTCCTATTTGTTGCTTATTTTCACTATGTTTTCAAAATTCAGATGACCCATTCTTCTATGACATAACCAACTCTCATCATCTTGTGATAAGAAATATTTTTCTCCCTTAATTTCACTTAGCATGTAGAGGTTGTTTGTAGTTCTACTAACATTTGCAATGAATTTCTTATTTTAGATTTTTTGATTTCACATCTATTTGGATGAAAAGTGACCATGTGCCCCTGATCACAAAGTTGACTTACACTTAGTAAATTGTGCCTTAATCCCTTAACATACAATACATTTTCTATTTTTGATTTTCCATTATCTAAACTGAAAGTCCCTTTCCCACATATTTTTGTTGAACCATTGTTGCCAAATTTTATTGATCCTCCATTGATTTCTTTAAGTACAAGAAATTTACTTTTGTCACCTATCATAGGACTTGAATAACCACTATCAAGAAACCACTAATTTCTCTTATCTTGTATATGAAGAGTTGTTTGTACCAAAATTGACTTCACCTTTTCTTGCTCTTTTTTCTCTTTCTAAATTATTGAGGTTGTATTATTTTGAACCTTCTGATCCTCCTTTTTGCTTAATTCAGGAAATATTGTTTTACACCATTTGGCCTTGTGCCCAAAATTATTGCATTTGTAACAAATGATATTGTTATTCATGAGAGGTGCAAATGAATTGAACAACATTATTTCTCACACAAACAGTGCAATGTACAACTCTATGACCATATTTGTTATATGAAAAACAATGGCCATGGAAGAAATTTTGTAACCTGTTAGATTGCCTTGAATAATATGATTGCATGCTTCTTCCTTTGTTATTTCTATAATTGACTTTTATCCATGAAGCTTCTATGTTTTCTTCCTTCTTGATGCTTTTGCATTTCAATGCATTAGCATAGGTCATGGGCTCTTCTTCTTTTGATATCTTTGTTCCTTGGGAGCTTGACTTATCTTTCTATTTCCCTAACTTGATATCTTGTTGTAACTTATCTTTAGTCTTTTCAACTTCCTTTCTTAGAGAGATAATTTTAGATTCCAACCTTTCACATTCTAACTCTTTTTCCTTTAATTGTTCTATCATATCCTATTCAATTTTTTTTCCCTCTTCAAATTTTACCTTGAGCTTTGTGAGATTTTGTAGAAGTTCCATCTTTGCTTCCTCATCCTCTTGGATTTGAGCCTTCAAACTTGAATTCTTCCTTCTAACTTTTTTCAAGTTTCTAAGAGCAGTAATAAATTCCTCTTTTATGTCGATCATGGCTTCTTCTTCATTTTTTGAGGTCATGTATGTTCTTGTGGGATATTCCTTCAAGTTGTTAGGCTTTTCACGAAGGAACCCACTCTAATACCAATTGAAGAACATAAGCTTATACTGAGAGGGGGGGAACAATATAAGATAAAAAAATTATTTTTCAATCCAAATGATGACAATAATAATATCAAAGCAGTAAATAATGCACACATCATCACACACATGAGAGACATGATTTAACATGGTTCACCCAATGTAGGTTACATCCACAGAGAAAATATTCCTTATAAATTTTCTCAATGAATATTTTGGGAATCAAATACCTATTACAATATTTATGGACCTCTATCCAAAGGAGACACCAATCCCTTATACTCAATTTTGTGGATCTCTATCCATAGGAGACCTCTATCCCCACTGCTTTGATTTATGGATCTCTTTCCATAGGAGAACTCTATCCCCTATGCTCTAGTTTGTGGATCTCTCTCCATAGGAGAACTCTATCCCCTCTACTCTTCTCAAATTTGATCAAATTTTCTCACAAACATTGATCCATTCTACTCATTAAAACTCTTGCTTACATGTCTACCTCAAACCTGCTCACAAGTCTACCTCTAACCTACTCACAAGTCTACCTCTAACCTATTCACAAGTTTGATCCAATACGCTCACAACACTATCTTAAACATGGTCTCTGTCTCTGCTCAATTCTACTCTAATACATGCTCATAACTACTTATAACACATGCTCAAAAGAGTTTCACAAAGATGCAAAAACTTATCTTCAAACCTAGCACAAGTAGTTCATAATGTCTAGTACAAATGTCTCAATCTCTTTCAACAATGGAAACACAATATTATTCTCAAACTCTATCACAAATGTTTCCAAAGTCATTAATAATGAAGCACAAATCCTAACTCAAGTATTTCCAACAATGCATACCAAACAACCCTTTTATCTCCACCTTATGTTCTAGAAACATTTACTCAATAAAACACTTTACTCAATTGATATTTCTAGTACCACTCCAAGGGTTAGATTGCAAAATACTTTCTCAAAACATCCACATGAACTTTCACCTTCAAAAATGTGCTCAATGAAATCTGCAAATGATGTTCTAGGATCCTTCTTTTGTTATCAAATATGAAGCTTTAAAACTCAACAAAAACTCTCATATTTTCTTTTCACCATGCAAGAATTTACAATAAAATTATCAAACCACTTTTACACCTTATTACTCCTAATCTCACAAAATAAAATTCAACCCAACAAAACCACAAAGAGCACACATGAATTTTCTTATACACCTTATACCTCCTACTTGAAATAAAATATTTCAATATACTTCAAATTTTCAACATGACCATAACATCATTTATTTTATGCACCACACATAGCACTTTGCAAAACTCCACATTATTCCCTTTTAATTCAAACAAACATAATAACCCCACGCTGTCCTTTTAATTCAAAAATCAAAAATAAAATAATCACCTTATGACTCCCTAAGAAAGTGCATACCTTAGCCTTAGAAAATATTTATTTCACCAAAAATATTGACCCCCTTGTTGTCATCGTCATGATTCAAACCTGTGTTGTTTGCTGGCCCACGCCCTAGATTTAGTCTAGGCCACCGCATGGGATAGCCACCCACATGAAACCTAACTTGCATGTGCTCTTCCTTATTCCCTATATTTGGCACGAAAAACTTCTTCAACAAAAACTTTAACTGTTGCCTCCACCATGTCTCAAACTCAAGACCTCCTTGCTACCATGTCTTAGCACCAAGGGTTCTATCGTCTAGGCAAGCTGCCCAAATGAGATTGCATTTTGTTGTAACCACATCTTATCCATGAATTCAAACTTTAAAAGTGTTTCTCCTTTGTCCTTTCTCCCACGTGACCACGAATGAAGCACACACAACTTTCATAGATTTTCGCACACACATCTCAACCTTACTTTGCAATAATATTTATGTATTATATATGCATTTTTCCCTTTTGAAACTTTGACGTTGGTGCTTGGAGAAGTATTTGAATTTGCAACATTGACGTCCACACTATACCTTTAAATTATTATAATAATTAAATCTAAAGTAGATTTAAATATTATAACTTACATTTTTACCTTTGGGCCCTTTCACTTTTTGATTATTATAATATTTTAAATCTTCATAGATTTAAATATTATAATTTATTTTTCTTCTTTGGGCCTTTTCTTTGGATAAAGTATTTGCCACCATAAAACATCTTCCTTTTTCCTTTGCAAGTACCACCATGGTAAAACCATTAAACCTTTATTTTACTTGACATAAATGACAACAAATATCATCAAATTATGACATCAATCCTTTGACATAAATGACAACAATATACTCAAAATTTCCAACAATAAGTATTATAAATTTTGGGGAAATAAAATACTCGGTAATTCTTTATTAAGAGTTATGTCAAATGATGATCATAACACATTATATTTTCCATTTATCTGAATTGTTACAAGAGTCATATATGGACATTCTGATACATATCTCTATGTAATTCCCTCCTAAATTATTGTAACTAAATAACTCTTTAGTTCAATTGTACAAACAACCATAGCTGATTAAGTACATGAAACATTTATATTTCCACAAATGAACTTGGGTATGCAAGTATCCAATTACATAGATCAGTGTTTAATTTAAAAGTAATTCTAATACTTCTTCAGTTCCAATGACACTCAAGAATATTGAATAAACAATTTCCTTATAAAGACTACTTTCTTTGTGGTCTATAACTCACGTATTCAGCTATAAAATTAGTCATCTATAAAACTTCGGCTCTACAACGAGTAAGTGTTTCACAAAAAAACTAGACTTTACAACAGATTTGGGTTGGCAGACTTCTGATGCACTAATACACATAGTCGTGGTACACCTTTAGGTTCTGTTTATTGATCTCTATATGACTCAGATAATAATGTAGGGATCAGATATGACTCTATCTCTATATGCCATACACGCTATAATGCATGCTAAATTTTATTTTAAATCAAGCACATACCATTTTTTAAAATCAAACATGCATGCAAGAGCTATGCATTTTATATTCTTAAAATTTCATTTATTTAGCTACCATTAAACTCACGACACATATAGAACTTAATGATATTTCTAAAATGAAACTTCCAATAATAACAAGAATGGACACCCATGAATACAATTCCCTTTTGATCATGATATTCTACCCCCATCCGGATTCACTTTCAACAAAATGTTTGTATCCATATAAAACAATATAAAAGCCATATAAAACTGGAAGTATATCGTTTCCTTACACATTTTAACTTAGTGCAATATAATATGGATTACTTCAATATTTACCAGAATGCAAACAATTTTTCCTTTCCACCCAAAACATCATAGCAACAATTCATACATTTATAGGATAGAAAAACAACACCCAACCTGTAATTTTTACTTTTAAGATGTAAGGTTCTTTCCCTCTTCGTCTTGTCCACTCCTATATACGCTAACATGCACAATATTTTCCCCCCACACTTTAAGCAATTTTGTGCTTTTTAAATAACTTTTTGAAAACCAATTACACACATGCACAATAAGCTTTCCAAGAATTTCATTGTTCTTTTTCATTCTTTCCCTAATCCATGCAAATTTCCTCGTAAGCCCTCCTTTTTTTTCTACATGCAAGATAAGGTTCGAATAATCTCCTCCCCACAACTACTTCCTCCTCTTTCACTTGGGAGATCATAGGAGGTTAAAATATAATTATTGCAACTGCATGCCATCACCGAATTCTAACAGCCGCCACTATTCACTTTTTCTATTATGCAATAGAACTATTTAAAGAATAAAATTACTTTATTAATACATTTTATTTGCTTTCTTTATGACTTATACCATATGTGCCTATATAATGCACGAACAACACAACAACATAATTAATAATGATCATAATAATTGTATATTCTCTTGGTTATGTTTATAATTTTGTGTATGCTATTCGCATGCCCCACACACATATTCGTGGCATAATAATAACATTTTATTCCTATCTCTTTTATTACACATGAACATACTTATTTATGCATATTTCCTTTGTTTTTCTAATTTATTAACAAGCACTCAACAAACTTTATTTCACCAAAATCTTAAATAAAGGAGGCTCCTATGCCCTTGGCATCTTCATTACCTACAAACCTCATTTCACCAAAATCTTAAATAAATGATTCTCTCATGCCCTTATCATCTTCATGACACCCAAGGAACATACATATGAATCATCCACCATCAAACAACAAGCATATTTTTAAAGTGAAGCACACACATTATGCAAATTATTCATGAAACCTATATGATATGTAAATATGTGAGCTTATATGTACTCAAAAGCCAAATCATCACTACCCTCTTACCTTTTTCATCAACCAAATCTATCCATAGAAGGCATATACTTGGTCTTGCATGTACAATGTCTATCAATAGTACCACATTTTATAGGAAAGGTAAGTATCTTATATCAATTCTATTTATTACAAAAGTCATGTGAGGAGGGTCGTTACAAAGTGAAATTAGTACAACACCATCGAAGGAAGATAGAGGGCCCTACTGACCCCACTTGGTAGGACAAGCTCTCAAGATGCTCTCCCAAGAAGGGAAAGCAGACACACACCATTTAAGGAAGACAAGGAGCCCTATTGGCCCCTTGGTAGGACAAGCTTTCTGAGGATGTATGCGACCCACATCCTCACTAGAAAATAAAGGCCCTCTAGCCCCTGTTTAGATAAATAGGTCCATCATATTTGAAAGGAATGGAGCCAACAATCCACACACCGCAAAAAAACCTAGAAAAGGCTTCTCTAGAAAGGAGAAAATAAATCCTTGCACACAAAAGAAACACCAATAGCCTTGCTAAAATCCTAAGAGAGGAAATCCAGGGGAGAAAAATTATCATAATTTAATTTATTATAACTATGTAGTTATGACATTTTAATAAATGAATTAAACTTTGAGTTATATTTTAACTTATTAAAAAATATATATTATAGTTTAATTCATTATAATTATGTAATTATTGATATTTTAATGAGTAAATTAAACTTTAATTTATATTTTAGCTATACCATCAGCTTGCCTATATAGCTTTGTTTTCATTTTACTTTAAATTAGGTAACCTAATAAAATCTTGATCATGATATTTTTAAAAGTACAAACTTCAACTAGTTTGTTAGTGGGGAGTACCTTTTGCATTCATGTTTGCCAACAATAGAATTGTTATCTTGTAAATTTATGTTTTTTTAATTAATTAATTTATTTAATAAATATTTAGTAGATAAGACAATTACTTATTATAAAGCACATTGATAAATATTTTAATTTAATTTTATATCTTTTAAATTTTATTTTTAAATGGTTTTATTATTTTTTAATAATTAACTTAGATATAAGTTGAAAAGATTAGTCATGTATCAAAAGTTGTTTCTCTTTGAAACACATAAACAATTTAGAAAGATAATGTTATAAATAAATAAAAACTAAAATAATAAGTTTTTAACAATCACATTGAATATATATATATATATATATATATATATATATATATATATATATATAATAATGATTAAAAATCAGCCATAATTAATAATTATTAAAAAATCTTATTTGATAAGGTTATTTTAACTTATTTAGTTTATTACCCACATGTTGTAGGTGAGTTGGAGAGGGTAGGGCAATCCTCCAAGGGAGGTCCTTGGTTCAAATATCCACCCTACCAAATGCACATAAGGTATCCAAAATCCAATTGGTGTAGAACCCACTAGTCGTGGTTTCTCAGACCAAGGTGGCCTTGTAAAGAGTTTTTTGCTAAATTAAAAAAAAAAAAGTATTGTAACAACCCAAGTCTACCCACCTAGTTGCACCACAAAAAGAAGCCAATCATTTTCTCAAGGTAATTTTTTTGATCTCAACAACAATTTTATTCATAAGGGTGCTTTCAGGTTCGTAGCACATTTGTTCACCCAATAAATCAACAGTATTATTTTGAATTAGTACAAGCATATCAAACCACTTTTAGGATTCTATATTGTTGCAAACAGCCACCCAAGTGGACGAGATTGGCCAAATCTCGTAAAGGTGCCATTCTGTAGAATCGATTCACCATAGTATCGTTCCTCTTGTTTTGGCCATGTGGGTTGATCTACGATAGGGGTTATCCTCTAGGGTCCATAACACCTAGAGGGGGACGCTTTCTTTCCCCATCCCTTAGCATATGTGAACCCATGACCTAACTGGTCAATTTGTTCAAGCTTTAAATATGCAAGGGATCAGCATACATATGTCTCTATGACTAACTAATTTTCCTCTTACTCGGAGTCAGTGCTATGCCAATACACTGGCCTTGGACTTCATCACACATGCCCATTGTGACTCACAAAAATTTATCTCATACCAAACATTGTGGTTGAACTAGAAAAGCCAAATGAACATGGTACATATCACAGTACTACTCGATTAGCAACCTATATATGACGTCCCATACTGCTCCTCATTTCTAGATATGACCTAGTCTTAATTCAGACCAATTCTATCAGTCTACAACTACCCTCGAGACTTGTTATGTGCAATATCCGCACCTTAGCAACATTGGGTGTATCAATATCTTAATCATCTTTCCTGATGATTAAAGTCATTTATAATTTAACTCAAATATTTTTTGTGTGCCTTCTTGCACATCAAGTTATTTGATCATCCTTATGATGTTAGAAATATTGAGAAACAATATTCTATCCCAAAAAAGAAATAGTTATGCAAGACATCACAAGTATGGAGTGAAGCTCAAAAAACTGATTGATTATTCCATGAGATCAGTTGTGCATAAATAGCAAAGTAGATCATTGAGAGTCATTGGATTACAACAACCCAAAGCAAATCATTGAGAGTCATTGGATTACAACAACTCAATAGATCTGATCTAATCACAACTAGGAGTTTGTCAATCTCAACAAGAGTGATAACTCCAAATAGAATATCATAGTAGAACTTAAGATATATTCTAACACCCCCTTAAGTGATACTAGGGGTAAGAAAAAGATAAATAAAAGGTGGCATATCCACATAAATGAGTCTCGAAAATAATGCCTGATAAGGTACTCATGTACAATATATGTAGCATATTTTATTTTGGAGAGATGATGAAAAAACCACATGGGAAAAAACCATATTCCAAAATATATAGAAGAAGAAGAGGAGGATGGAGAGGAAGATGACCTCTTCAACAATCCCCCATAGGTTATCTTTCTAACTCCAAGTCTCTCACGTAGCTGAAGGTAGTGCGTGGAAGCAAAGGTTTAGTGAAGATGTCTGCAATATGATCCTGGATCAGAACGTACTCCAAGCTAAGATCTCCATCCTGAATGTGTTACTGAATGAAGTGCATGTGGATCTCAATGTGCTTGGTATGCTAATGCTCAATAGGATTGCAAGAAATATGAATTTTACTCTAGTTGTCACACCAAAGTACTATAGGCTGATCATAAAAGAAACCATACTCTGTAAAAATCTGATGAAGCCAAAGAGCTTCCTGACTGGCTAAAATTGCTACCAAGTACTCTATATCTATAGATGATAATGCAATGGCTTGTTGTTTTTTGCATGACCAAGAAATAGGAGAAGAACCAAGACAAAAAACATATCCAGAGATAGAATGTCTATCATCAATTTATCGTGCCCAATCTAAATTAGTGTATCCTACTAGCTTTGTAGACCCTCTGCCATAGAACAATCCAAAATGTGAAGTACCCTATAGATAGTGAATAATTTGCTTGGCTGCCTTCCAATGGCTCTCATGAGGTGTTTGAGAAAAATGAGAGACTAGGCAAATAACATAGGAAATGTCAGGTCAAGTATGAGTGAGATCCAATAGACTTCCTACCAACTATCTATACAGTGTAGCATAACAAAGCGGTGAAGTGCAGGATGAATTCAAAGTGATCCTAGACTGAAAAGGTGTAGAAGACTTATAATTAATCATCCAAAACCACTGAAGAAGATCTAGAGCATACTTTTTTGATATAATGAAACCCTTGAATCCATTTGAGTGATCTGAAATCCAAGGAAGTAATGAGCCAATCCCAGATTAACCATATCAAATTTCTGAGAGAGATCATTGAACAGTCTGAATGTGAGAGGTGGAACTACCAGTGAGAAGTAAATCATCAACATAGAGAACAAGAATGGTGATGTTATCTCTATCCCACCAAATATATACTGTAGCATTAGACCCACATTGAGAAAATCCGTTGGAAAGAAGGAAGGAATCCATTTTCTCATACCAGGATCTAGGAGCTTGTTTGAGACCATAGAGAGATTTCTTTAGTCTACAAACAAGGGAAGAATCTTGAATAAAACCAGCGGGTTGCTCCATATATCTCTTCCTTTAATTCACCATGCAAGAAGGCACTCTTCACATCCATTTGAAAAATAGGCCAATTTTGTGAGGCAGCAAGTGCAAGTACAAGCCTAATAGAATCCATCTTTGCAATAGGGACAAAGGTTTCTGAGTAATCAATACCTTCAACTTGTGAAAAACCCTTAGCTACCAAGCAAGCTTTGTATTTTTCAATGGTTCCATCTGCTACATACTTGGTTCGGTAAATCCATTTACAATGAACCAATTTTCTTCCTTTAGGAAGAGGGACTAGATCCCAAGTTTGATTTTTTATCAAAGAAGAATATTCATTTTCCATGGCATCATCCCATTATTTTATCCCATTTTCTTGAATAAAGGATTGTGGATTAGTAGAAATTGATTGACAGACAAGACCATAACCCAAGGAATGACTAAGTCTAGAAGGTGGAAGATCTTGGATGTAAGGGGTTGCCTCTTGAACAATAGTGTGGGCCCATTTTGGCATTGTTGGAGGAGTAATGGGTGTGGTAGAATTTGGTGTAGGATTTTCAATAATAGGATCCTCATTTTGATTAGTTATCTCAAGGATTGGTTCTTCATCATATTGAGGCTCAAAGAAGGGGGAAGGCTCAATGGAATCAATGTTGGTAGAGGAAGAAAGATGAGGATCTTGAGAAGGAAAATTTTCATCAAATTGAACATTTTTGTGAAAGAAAATTTCATGAGTTTTTGGGTCAAGGAGCCTATAGGCCTTCATATCCTCACAATAGCCAAAAAATATAAGTTTTACTTTTTTATCTAAGGCTTTTCTCTTTTTATTTGGGATGTGGGCCCAAGTAGTGCTCCCAAAAACTCTAAAAAAAGAGACATCAGGTTTGGATCCAAACCATGCTTCCTCTATTGTCAAATGTTTAAGAGTTTTGTGAGGTGTGTGGTTTTGAATGAAATTTGCACAGTTGATTGCCTCTGCACATAAATTTGGTGAAAGATCCCTTGAGTGGAGCATACAATTTTACATTTTCTTTAAGGATATGTTATTTCTTTCCGACACACCATTTTGTTGAGGATTATGCGGTATTGAATGTTGATGAATGATTCCATGAGTAGAGAGGAAATATGAAAACTCATTACTGAAGTACTCTCCTCCATTGTTTGTACGAAGCTTTTTGATGTGATAATTTTTTTGATTTTCAACCAAGGACTTAAAGTTTTTAAAGTGAAAGAAGACATCACTTTTGTACTTGAGAAAATATACCCAAGTACATCTTAAAAAATCATCAATGAATGTCAAAGCATATTTAGCTCCGTTGAAGGAGGGATGTGGGAAGCTTGTCAAATCACTATGCACAAGTTCCAAAGGTGAGTATGCCTTTTGTGATTTACTTGAGGGAAAATTATTTTGGTGTTGTTTTCCAAGAGCACATCCATGACAAACATTGTTCTCAAGAGTTATTTTGGGCAAGTGTATACATGAAAAATTGACTCATTTTCCTTAGTTTTCCTCCTAGAAAAGTAAGGTCATATTTGAGCTTAATTTTACCTAAACAAATCCCCTCCAAATTTCCCAAAACCTACACCATTGGATAGGGCTCAAAAAGAGATTTCCAATAGTATATTATATGTCTAATTTTGACACCGTTTGACCCCTCAAATTGCCAAAAAACTATGTACATGTCTAACCTCCTAGCAAGATCGGATCACCCAATCTGAGATCGGGTGATTTTGTACAAAATCGGGCCACCCGATTTTATCCAAAGCCAAAAAATTTCCTACTTTAGCAAGGCGAAAAACTTAGTTTAAACCTCTTTGTCTTTACCTTGGTAACTGCTAAAAAGGATTGAAAATCCAACTAAATTCATATTATTTACAAACTCATTATATAGGCACTAATGGCCCAAAATACATAACCAAACCCATCAAATCATGGATTTGATCCAATATGCTTAACCATAAGCTACAAAAGTGCAAGGGAGAATGCACGTAACTTCTAAGTTGAGAGAAAAGGAATAATGCTAACTAGAAGATCCATTTTAGCTATCTTGAAGTACACACTTCCTACTTTGAGTTCACACTTACTAACTAAAACTCTAAATGACAACTAGAAGATAACTAGTGCCCACAAGTGCATGTGAGAAGGAGACTCACTTACAATTATTAATTTGCAAGAAATAAACTATGCAAACCTAGCTAGGAACTACTAGAGGGGTCATATGAGTGATCAAACATCAATCCTCATCATGCCTCCCCACAATAGAAGCATTGGCCTCCAAAGCTTTCAGAAGAGTAGGAAAGTCATGGGACATCCGATGAAAAGAAATCCAATGAGCCTGATGCTGTAGCTGTCCTCGTCGAGCCACAAGATATGAGGTGGTAGATCCCTGGCGAGTCTGTTGAATCTTTGTGTCATAGATCTGATCAGAATCCAATGGTAACTGAGAATCAGGAACCACATCCATAGGATGATTGATAGCTGGTGTTGTCTCCAATATAGAGTCAAAATATAACTTCAAAAGATCTACATTGATGACGTCATGAATTCCCAAGTGTGTGGGAAGATCAAGGCGGAAAGCATTCTCGGACACCTGTTGAAGAATAGTATAATGCCCATAGCGAATCGGTTTTATTTTACTATGAGTCTTATCAGAAAAACGTCGCTTGTCAAGATGCAACCAAACTTTGTCACCAACTTGAAATGGATGAGGAATTCGATGTCGATCCATGGCCTTTTTCCTATCTGCTGCTGTGTCTTTTACAAAATATCAACCACATTTGATTGCAGATTGTGCAAATGTTGAATAAATGAGTGTGCTTTGTCTTGCTCCTTTTGAAGATGTGAAGTGATAGGAGAAGGCAAAGACAAAGGTAACTCATAAGGTGCCAAGGGCTGAAATCCCAGACAAACCTCAAAGGGTGAATGACCTGTAGAAGAATGTAGGGCCCTATTGTAGGTATGTTCAATATGAGTGAGACTCAAGTCCCACTTTGCTGGTGAAGCATGATGATAGATTCGTAAACTTTGCACAAGGGTACGGTTTACCACTTCAGTCTGCCCATCTGACTGCGGATGATAGGTGGTGGAAAAGCTAAGGGAAACTCCCAAAATTTTCCACAAAGAACGCAAAAAGTGACCCACAAAGCATGAATCACGATCCGATATAATGCTGGTAGGTAGACCAAAGGAACGCCAAATGCTATCAAAGAAAAATTGGGCTAAGTCTGCTGTAGAACTTGTCTTGCGGCATGGAATAAACTTAGCCATTTTACTGAATCTGTCAACCACCATGAACACACAATCATGTTGTCACACTGTCATAGGAAAACCACTAACCAAATCCATGGAAATGCTTTCCCAAGGACGGGAAGGAATGGGCAAAGGCATGCCTAAGCCAAACTTTCTGTTAGCTGGTTTTGAGTGACAACAAATCGCACCTTCGTTTGAGAAATCTCAACACATCCCTCTGCATTTTAGGCCAATAGAAAAATCTTTGCAAGTGATGAAGTGTTTTGTGCTTCCCAAAGTGACCACCATAAAGTGTAGAATGAGCTTCCTTAAGAAGTGACACTCTAGGCTCACAAGGAACACAAACCTTGTCCAATTTGTAAAGAAGTCCTTTGATGTAAAAATCTTGGAAAGGACGCAAATTGGAAGAAGAAGGCTTACTCACTTGCTCAAATATTTTCCCAAAATCAGGATCCTGTGAATACTGATTAGGCCAAGTCTGAAATCCCAAGTGTGAAGTGGACATAACTGTTAAGGCAAGAGCGGTAGGAGGCCTACTCAAAAAATCAGCAACAGTATTATTCTTCGCCTTTTTGTACTTGATCACCAAGTGAAATTGTTGGAGGTAAGAGGCCCACTTCATATGTCTTGATTCTTCAATTTTACTTTGAGATTGTAAAAACTTGAGAGGCATCGAAAAGATAATGTCTCCAGTACTTAATAGCTTGAACTAATGCATACAACTCCTTGTCATATGTAGAATAGTTCAACTTAGCAGCAAAAAAAGTTTCTGAATGATAAGCAACTGGATGACCATTCTATTTGAGCACAGCTCCTAAGGCAACTTTAGAGGCATCCGTTTCAATCTCAAAATGTTGAGAGAGGTCGGGTAAAGTTAACACAGGTGTTGTACAAAGTTTCTTTTTGAGTTTCTCAAAGGCAATCTCTTGGCTTTTCTCCCAATGAAATGGAACTTTAGACTTAGTGAGATAATGCAATGGAGTGCCCAAGGGTGGAATATTGAGGAATGAACTTGTGATAAAAATTCGCAAGTCCTAGAAAACTCCTTAACTCAGTGAGAGTTGTAGGAGGGGACCACTTAAGTAAAACATCAACTTTTGTGGGATCTACCTAAATTCCACTTTCACTAATCACATAACCAAGGTAAGAAACTGAAGTATTGCCAAAAGAACACTTGGAAGAATTGGCATATAATTGATTCTTCATAAGAATATCAAATGTATGATGGATATGCCTAAGGTATTCCTCCCAAGTCTTTGAGAATATCAATATATCATCAAGATATATTATTACAAATTTGTCAAGTACATCACGAAATACATCATTCATCAACCTCATGAAGGTTGGGGGAGCATTAGTAAGACCGAAGGGCATGACCAACCATTCAAAAAGGCCCATCTTCATCTTAAAATTTGTCTTCCATGTATCCTCAGCTTGGATACGCACTTGATGATATCCACTTTTGAGATCTATTTTTGAAAATAACTTAGCTCCTTGAAGCTGATCTAATAAATCATCAATGCGTGGTAATGGATATCTATTCTTTACATAAATTATGTTCAAAGCACAAAAATCAATGCACAATCTCCAAGTGCCATCTTTTTTAAGAACCAACAAAATAGGTGAGGCACAAGCAGAATTACTTTCCTTAATGAAACCCTTAGAAAACAAATCTTCTATTTGCCTTTTTATTTCTTCATTTTGCAAAATAGATTGTCTATACATGGGTGCATTAGGTAGTGAAGAACCAGGAATGATTTCAATGCTGTGATTAATTGTGCGACTTGGAGGAAGAGACTTTGGCTCCTGAAATATGTGTGAATATATTTGCAATATTTTATCCATTGAAGAGTGTTGCCTTGGAATGGATGTGGATGTAGAAGTGTTTTGAGAGCGAATGAAAATTAGAGCAACATCACCACCTTTTTTAATTACTCTTTTTGTTTGCTTGGAACTTAGAATGATGTTAGGAGTGTTGGTGCTTTTAATGAGAAAGACCTTACCATATTTTTGAAGTGTGTAGGTTCTTTTGAAAGCATCATAAACAACTCTCCTATCATACTGAAAAGTTTGTCCAAGCAAAATCCCACAACAATCCATAGGAGTCACATCACAAGTGACTTGATCTATGAAATGTGGGCCAAGTGCAAATTTTAATGTGCAAGTGTGAGTGATTTCTGAACCTCTTCCACTATCCTTCCAACCCAAAGAATAAGGTTGAGGATGAGGCTCCATAGGTAACTTCAAATGCTCGACAATGGACCTCGCAATTAGATTTTTTTGCGAGCCATTATCCACTATACAATCTGTTGCAAAATTATGGAGCAAATGAGCTCGAGTGATGAACAAAGCATCACGAGCGCCCTCTGATGAACTTACATTTACCAAGGTAACCTCATTGAGCTTACCTCATAATTTTGTGTATACTCTACTCTCTCCTACTGACTCAAGGGGACCTTTAGAAGCATCCTCCTCTTGAGTAGTAATGACTAAACTTTTCTTCTTAAGCTTGAAACAATTAGCTTTTTCATGACCCTTTTTCTTACAATAGTTACAAAACTTTTTAGAAGAAGAAGGTGTAGAAGAAGAAGAAGAAGAAGAAGAAGAAGAAGGAGTAGAAGTGAAAGGAGAAGGAGAAGAAGGAGATGGAGAAGAAACATTCTTCTTTTGAGCAAAATTCTTCTTTTGTGAGAAAGAATTATTCTCTTTTGATGAGTTTGCAACCACTTGAGGAGCAGGTGCGCGGAATGCCTGCGAGTGTGCTTTGAACTTGTCCTCCGCAAGTTGTGCCTGGTTGAAAACTAAATCCAATGTTTCCATAGAAACAAACATAATTTCTCTGTACAAGTGCTCTAACAAGCCACTTTGAAATTTGATAATCAAAGCTGGAACATCATCCTCCACATTCACAAGTATCTTGTACATCGTTAAACTAAAAAATATATTCCTCGTATAGTCATATTAGTTCCATGCCTAAACCGAAACCACCTAATTACCAAATCCTTAGAATAATTGGAAGGATAAAAATTGGTTTTCGAGACAGGTCTACAAGTTCATCCCAAGTAGTGAGTTCATCATGACATCTTTTTCTTTCTACAAGGACTTTAGCTAAACCTGAAAGTTTTAGCTTAGCATAAAAAACCACATCTTCATCTGAAAGCTGAGAGTAAGAAAACCAAGAACTCATGTCAAGAATCCAACTATTCAAGACATCAGGGTTCCTGGATCCATCATAAAATGGAACTTCACAACGAACTCTCAGGCGAGAATCATGAGCAGAAGTCAAAGTATTGTGCACAGAAATGTCATTTACCTTCATGGCAAGATTACCAAGGACTTCTGCCATGGAGTATCATTAGCTTTATCTGCTAAAGCGTTTACAACATGGGCAAGTTCTGCCACTTGGGCAGCCAAGTCAGAAGCCATGTTCAACCGGGTATAAGCCAAGAGTAAAAAAATGAGAAAGCACTAAATCAAGGTAAAAATTGAAATTTTCCTTGTTACAATATTGTGCTCCTAAATTTGAAAAATACCCCTAAGGCTCAAATTTGCAAAATTTTAACTAGTCGAAGGTTACAATTTATAATTTATTAATTTAAAAATAACTTAATTAAAAATTAAATTTTAATTAATCATAGATTAATTAATTTAATTAAGTTATTAAAAATTAAATTAATAAAAACATAAAAATTACATGCAACCTTAGAATAGTAAAACTTTAAATTTTTTTACAATAAATTACCCTTGTGGCTGAAGAAAATCTGCCTGTCAACTGCAGTCACTGGCTGTCACTGTTGTTGCACATTTCTTGAGGCAGATTTATTGCTCAATTTGTGCACATAACTTCTGCTGCATGCTTCCCGATGCAAACGTCAAATGAACCAGCGACGGATAATAATTTTTAGTGAAGCAAAAGTTTTTGTGCCCACTTCATCCGTCGGCTTGGCCTAGCAGATTCCAAGCCAGACGAGTGTCGCGGTGTGGGGCTGTCCATGCCCCTGGCACAGTCTGCCGTAGGTCCTGACACAGTCTACCGCAGGCCTTGCATGATGAGGCTTGAAAATGCCTCAATCATAACATGTTTTGAACACTAAAAATGCCTATAAACTCTTATGTTTTATCTGATATGTTAGTTAAGTTGATTCAATATATTGTATATTAACCATTTTGCATGATCAATGTATTTGAAATATTATATGCTAATTTTAAAGCTTTTTGCATAGTTTTGTGTTCTTTTTGCTATGATTTGCTAAAATGGGATATGCTTAGAATAATAGCAGCATTTCACTAATCATGTTTTGATTCATCTCAAGCATTTACTTCACCTAAATCTACAACAGGTGCAAGCAAGCTGTTCTTTGTGCAGAAAAAGCGGTCTTTCCTATGTAAATTCCAACCAATTTGTCCATAAATAGCAAGGCATGGAATTCACATGAGGAAAGGGATGAAGACCATTGGAATTTGATCTTAAGAGATAACCCACCTGAGAGATGTAGAAGAGATCACTGGAAAAACATACATTTGTTCATTTCGAAGTATCTTCGAAATGAACAGATATCTTCGGAATGAAAGAACACAACATCTTCGAAATGAGCGGATCTTCGAAATGAAGAATGCAGTATCTTCAGAATGAGTGGATCTTCAGAATGAAGCATGCAGTATCTTCGGAATGAGCGATCTTCGGAATGAGAATGCAGTATCTTCGGAATGAGAATTGCATTATCTTCGAAATGAAGCCACTTATCTTTAGAATGAAGAACAAAATGTGTTTCTTTGACTTGTTGACCGATTTTTGAAGCCAAAAAAAGGGAAATAAAGGTTGGAAAAGGTAAAGGGAAAGATCTTCCATTTGTCTTTGCCGTCATTGCCGACCAAAGCCATCATTAAGGAAAAGATCAAGTTTTAGTCCTCTTCTAGGATAAAACTAGAATTTGTTGCAGCATTGTAGGATTAGATATTTTGAGATATTCTTTGTTTGTAATAAGATCATAGGATAGCTATAAATATTGCTCCCGTTTAGGTTGAGCCTAGTAGGTAGTAAAAGGAGGTAGAAAATAATGTAAGGAAGCTAGCAAAAAATACAGAGTATAGGTAGAAATTGACTGTTACGATCTCATGCTGATTTTCAACAGAATTATTGTAATCATGTCTTCTAATAAATAAAGTGCACCAGTTCTATTTCATATTGCTTGTAAATGAGTCTAATTAATATTTAGAAAGAGAGAGAGACTTACACCTTCTTACGGACAAAGAGGTGGCCACTTCGGACCTAGGAGGAGGACTAACAAGCAAGTTTTTATTACCGATTTTCTCTGTAGCAGAATGAGTTGTAGAACTTGTTATTTCAATTGCTTGTAAACAGTTGACAATATTTGTAGTCTTAGTTTATTTATGCTTAGATTAACCTTGTGCTTAATGTTTTAGTTGCAATCTTACTTTCAGCAAAGCTTCCACTTTATTTTAGACTGTTATTTTCAGAATTTACTGTTTTTCATCAATTTCCTGCATTTTATGTTTCTTGTCAAAATCCTGCATAGAAGATTGACAACCTTCCCATTACGGAACTTTGGCGGTTTTTATTTCCACATTAGATCTAGACTTTCATTACTGCAAAAGTAATTAGATTTCCTTTCTGCAATTAGGATCGAGGCTTTCAATTACTCAGAACTGTTATTTCGCAATATAATTAGGTCTTATTCGCAATTGTAATTAGGACTTCATTTCTAGAGTTAATGATTAGTTTCAATTTTGCAACTTAGATTAAGGTTTATTTCATGCAATTTAGAGATAGGAATGTTCCAAAACCCCCCACACAACTGGTTCCACCAATAAAACCTGTTGCTTTAGATTGACCTAAGTTATAGCTGTTTCACTTCTTCTTTTGCAGATAGCCTTGTACACTGCCTTGGATTGACAGATTCATTGAGAATTAATGATGGTATAACGACTACGCATAATTTTGGCATCGTTGTTGGGGATTAGTGTTGTTAAAAGAAAATAAATAGTCTAATAGCTGTAATCAGACTAAGCTGTGAGAATTCAGGTTAAAATTTGAATACAACAGCTGAGGAAGATAACAACTATTGACTTAATTTATGTCATTTAAGAGTGAACATGAATGAATAAGTCTAGGGATGAAAAAGGTAGAACTACCCCAAAGGATCCTTGGCTTGTTCCATTAATAAGATCTTCATGCCTAAGGGGTGAATCACCTGTGTTTGAATTACCAAAAAGATTGATAGAAAAATCACCAGTCTCACCATCACTAGAACATTTTGAGATAGGAAAATCACCAATTTTATCATCATCAGAATATCCTAAGAAAGACAATTCATCGAGACTCATCATCAACAGAGAGGCTTGGACCTCTTGAGAGAACAATTTGGGAAGCTTTAAATTCTCCCAACAAACGAGGAAACTATGGCGTAAGGAGGCAATATAGATGGCCAACATGGCTATGTTCATAATGAAGGAGATGATCGGGATATACTCCAAGCTGTCCGAACATTTGAATATGCTATTCCATCGAATCCAACACAAAACTCTCCCATGAAGACCATTTCACCTTCGATCTTCCAACCTTTCGAGGTGTTGTATCCGAAGATCCCGACCAGTTTTTGTTTGAATTCAAGGTAGTGTGTCGGACCTATGATTATATAAATGACAATCAAAAACTTAAGGTTTTTCCCTCAACTCTCAAGGATTCAGCATTGCTGTCTGGTTCATGAGCTTAGAGCCAAATTCCATAAGAACCTGGGATCAAATGGAGACTGTATTTTTAGACAAATATCAGGAATATTATCGTGTAAGGAATAGAAAAGATGAGTTATTCAGAATCAAGCAGGAAGATGATGAGACCTTGGAAGATTATCTTGATAGGTTCTCCTTTGTTCAAAGGAGATGTGGACTTGTAGAACCAAAATTATGTAAAACCATATTTTTGAGAGGATTGCAAGATGAATCCGTAGAAGTTCCGGATTTGATGGGAAAAGGGGATGTAACCACTCTCAGTAATGAGGAAATTATGGATCTCTGCAGGAATTACTCTCGCACTAAGCAGAGAAGAAGAAAAAGCTGCATAAATGGCACTGATGTAAAGGACCTGATAGAGGAACTTGAAAATTTCAAAACTGATATTCTAGTGCACTTAAACACTACTTTGGGGGAAATGTCTGCAAAAGCAAAAAACACAGAACCTTTGGCAATTTATTGCCTAAGATGTAGAAATAAACATGCTTTGCAGGAATGTCCTTTGAATAAAACATCTATCTCGGTCATTTGTAGTATCCGTTCAAAAAGGCATTCAACCGATCAATGCCACCTGCTACCACAACTAAAAACTGTGTTAGAAAACCAGACTAAGGAACTCAACTATATTGGACCAAAACAAGGGGGAAATTTCTCTCAATATCAAAATCCCCCTCCATTTCCTACAAATTGGGGGCATAATCCTGGTACTATGCCTTTGGGACAATCAAAACCACCCCAACGTCCTTGGAATTATCCTCAATGGACAAATTCCCAAGAATGGCCACAATCAAATTAGAGTAACCCAGCCTGGAATCAGAATCAAAACAACCCCTCATGGAATCAAAACAACCCCTCATGGAATCAAAACAACCCATCTTGGAATCAAAACAATCCAGCTTGGAATCAAAATCAGACTAATCCACATTGGATGCAAAACCAACCACAATGGAATCAGCAATACCAGTCCTATCCAAGGCGACAAAGGAATCAAGGTCAAACTCGGCATTTGTTGCCCGCACCTAATCAAAATTTTCAAGAAAAACAATAACAAACACGAGCAAGTGAAACAACCTCAATTACCGACTCAACCAGTCACTAATCCAAACAGTGTGAGACAGACACCTCTTGTCTATGTGGCTGAAGCTAAAGAAAATGTTGAAATTAATGTTCTTGATTGTAGTAACATCCAACTTCGTTCAGGGAAAGTTGTACCTGAACTAATTTCAATTGAAATCAAAGAAAATGAAGAGCAAGAATCATCAGAACTGGAGAAGAATCCAACCAACAATAGAAACAGAAGAAAAATTGGAACCAGAGAGAATCCAACCAACAATAGAGAAAGAGACAAGCAGAACAATTACCAAGGATAATTCCATATCCTGAAAGACTTAATGCAATACCAAAAAATTTTGAGTCAGAATTGGTCAAAGAACTCAAAAAGTTGACTATATCATTGCCCTTATTGCAAGACATTAAGGAAATACCAGAGATTAATAGTAATGTCTGAAATTTGTGCATTAAAAGAGCAAGAAGGAAGAAGAAAGCATTTCCCAAGACTGTAGGGTTGAAGGAAAGATAGCTGATATCTTATCCGGAAAACTACTACCTCCAAAGTATAGTGACCCAAGAAGTCCAGATTATCACGGTTACCATAGGTTCAAGTACCAATATCAAATGTTTTAGTAGATCTAGGAGCTGCAATAAATGTCATGACCAAAGATACAATGGAACAATTACAGACTCAAACATCTCACCACATTTACGCGTTTTAGAAATGGTCGATAGGTCGGTTGCAAAACCTGAAGGAATCATTGAAGATGTCCCTATAGAAGTTTCTTCTTGGGAATTCCTCACAGATTTTTTGGTTTTACTGACCAATAAATTCAGCACATGGATATCCCATTATTTTGGGAAGACCTTGGCTTGCAACCGCAGAAGACCTTCATAGATGCTGAGATCTAGAAATATGACTATTTCAAATGGTATTGATCTGAAATAGATTTCTTTATATCCTCCTACAAAACCATCCAACAAATTTTTAGGTCAATTATGGTTTTCTGACTCAGATGAGGAAGAACCAGAAGAGGTCATTTCTACACTATCTACCTTAGTAGTAAGAGAACACATAGAAGACCTTAGTGACACAGAAAACTTAGAAAATGAAACAATCCTGATGAATGTTCTGCATGAACAAGGTTTAGAAGGGAAAACAACAAATATCCAACAGTTGATAAGGAATGAGGAGAATCAAAAATTTGAAGATGAACCATCTATACTATCACAAGGAAACTCTGTTTCACTACCACATGGATGGCACCATCATCTAATTTTTTCTTCTCATTGTTCCATACAAGATATGCTTCCCTCAAGCAGCAATAAAACAGAAACTGCTTCTTTTCTCCCATCTCAGGAATGTCCTCTTAATCCCTTAATCACCAGATATGAAAGAGTGAATTCAGTCCTTCTAAATACAAAACAAATAAAAGTCCAGCCGAGGCAAATTTCCGAACATCTACGACCGACTTACTAGGGAAGAGGAAGAAAAAGCGATAGTTGTCTTGCGAGAAGCATGTTCATGCTTTTGCTTGGAACTACAAATATATGTCAGGAGTTCATCCTGATATATGTACCCACATAATCTATCATCGAAGAAGTCAAACCGAGTCGGACAACCTCAAAGAAGATTGAATCCTGCCTTAAGAGATATTGTGAAAGAAGAAATTGAAAAACTCCTAGAAGTAGGATTCATTTATCCAATTTCTGATAGCCAATGGGTTTCTCCATTGGTAATAGTTCCTAAAAAAATGGAAAAATGAGAGTATGTGTAGACTATAGAGAGTTGAATAAGGTGACATACAAAGACCATTTTCCATTACCTTTCATAGATCGGGTGTTAGATACTCTTCTTGGAAAATATACTTTTGTTTTCTTGATGGATTTAGTGGATATAATAAAATTCAGATTGCACCTCGAAGATCAAGAAAAGACAACTTTTACATGTCCATGGGGAACATTTGCCTATAGGGTTTTACCTTTTGGTTTGTGTAATGCCCCAGCAACTTTTTAGCGAGAAGTCCTAGCAATTTTTGCTGATCTGTGTTAAGATCCTGCTATAAAATAAACTCAAATAACACACTCTCACACAATTGCTTGGAAATAACTCACATAAACATCACATTAATATAACAAAAATTTGCATAAAGAACAATCTCACAATAGAACTCGAATCGCGAGGCCTCTTCGAGGGGGCAACCTCCTTCAATACTTCATTAATTTTGCAAAAGATGGTTACATTGGTGCCCTTTCGGGTATTTAAGGAGCTTCCTTCCAAGGTTGGCTTGCATGCAAAATGCCACCTGGATTACATGCATAATGCCACCCGAATTACATGCATAGTGCCACTTTGAATTACATGCACAATGCCACCCGAATTACATGCACAATGCCACTCGAATTACATGCACAATGCCACCCGAATTACATGCACAATGCCACCTATCTACCATGTGTTACATAAAAAAGGGTGCCATTTGTCATAGGCACTACCTAAGCTAAAACTTAGAACATTACAAAATATTAATCATGGGTACTACCCACGTTCACTAGGAATTATTACATCAAGGAAGTTATTACATTAAGGGTTAGGATGAGATCCTAACATGCCCTTCTCCTTGAAGAAGCTTTGTCCTCAAAGCTAAAAATGAGGAAACTGTTGCTGGAGTTGATGGAGGGACTCCCATGTAGCATCCTCAGGTTGAAGTCCACGCCACTGAACCAGGACCTCTGTGATGGTACGGTTGCGAGTTCGACGATACAGCAGTACGCTTTGGTGCAAGTAAGATGGAGCCTTATTCATCCAATTCGGGAAGTGTTGATGGAAACTGTACCTTGGAGCTGCCCGAAATGTAGGAGGGAGGCATGAGTGGAGGGTGCCCGTACTCAGCCTCTGGTTGCGGTGTGATAGGAAGTGTTGTACCACCATTCGGCCAAAGAAAGCCATTTTTCCCAATGAGTAGGATGATCGGAGGCAAGTAGCGAAGGTAGGTTTCCAAGTAGTTATTAACAACCTCTGTTTGACCATCCGTTTGCGGATGGTAGGCTAAACTCATTGTGATCCCGAGTCCCCCGCAACTTAAACAACTCTTGCCAAAAATTGCTAGTAGAGTGGGATCACGATCAGATACAATGGAGGTTGGCATGCCATGAAGGCTAAATATGGAGTCAAGGAAAATTTGGGCAATAGTGAATGTTGTGTAAGGATGGGCTAGGGCACAAAAGTGAGCATACTTTGAAAGGTGGTCCACTACCACAAAAATAACAGACTTGTCTCCAGATTTAGGTAGCCCTTCTATGAAATCCATAGAGATGTCAATCCACACCTGATCCGGTATCGGCAAGGGTGGAAGAGTGCCCGAAGAGTGCATGCTTTTCTATTTTCATCCTTTGACCTGTGTCGCAGTCTGCCACAAAAGAGCGAATTTCCTGTTTCCTACCTTTCCAAAATAAGGTGCGCTTGAGTCGCTCATAAGGTGGTCTGATATTGGGAGGTGTACTATCCGGCAATAATGGAATGGCATGGTCGTGAGAGTGATGCGGTGGTCGTGTGATGGGTTCCGAAAAGATGGCCTCATGTTTGTGGAGAATCTGTTGCATGTCTTGTGGGATTTCACCCATTGGAGATGTGGATGGCTGGATGGAGAATAGTTGTGCAATGACCCCACGTGATGATTTCTTTAGCAATTTCTCCATGCCGTTTGAACTGATAATTTGAGGTGTTCCTGTCGGGGAGCCCTTGATGATGTGTGTTTGTCCGTTCCGGGAGAACTGCATCCAAAGTTTAGCAAAGTTCCAACTAATAGTGCCCAACGTACTCAACCATTGAGATCCCAAAATAATATCACATCCACCCAAATGGAGGGCAAACATGTCCTTCTTGAGTTCATAATCCCCTATCTTGATTTTAACATTGTGACACTTTCCTTTACAAGATAAGGTTCCCCCATTGGCTACCATGACCTCAAAGGAATTACAATTGTGGATATAGCAATTTTCCCGTTGAGCAACTCTAGGGTCAATGAATTTGTGCGTGCTTCCCGAATCCAAAAGGATGGAAAGACGTTGACCCTTGAAAAATCTTGTAACCTTCATGGTTTGAGGAGTAGTGATTCCTGCAAGGGCTTGGATTGTAATTGATGTCTCAGGTTCCTATTTCCCTTCTTCTTGTGGGGGAGGTGTTTCTGGAGGGTCCTCATCCTCATCACTCTCGTCAACGGTATCAGGTTCTCCAACATCTATCAAGAACAATTTTTTGTGTGCACACTTATGCCCCTTGAAAAACTTTTCATCACAATTGTAGCATAATCTTTGGGCACGACGTGCATCCATCTCTTCGGTGGTGATGTGCTTTGGTGTAGCAGGTTTATTATCAACTGGATGTTGGGCTCTCGAGGGAAATGAAGGTCTATCTTGGTAGAAAAATTTGATGGGCGTCTTTGGGCAGAGATTTTAGATTCGGCCAGACGGGCCAAACTGATAGCTTCCATCATAGTTCGTGGTTTCAACATTTTGACTTTTGCTTGGAGTTCCATCTTCAACCCACTGATATAACAACTCTGGAAGAACCCTTCACTCAATCCTCTTGTTCGATTGGCCAATTTTTCAAATTGAGCTTGGTACTCTCGAACTGACCCTGTTTGTTGTAGTTTGGATAAGGCTCTGTGAAGTCCTCAAACTCACTAGGACCAAATCGAGTGAGTAGTTGGGATTCAAAATCCTCCCAAGAGAGATTTGGGTAGACAAGATGCAACCATTGAAACCAATGTAGAGCCTCAGATTCCAAGTTAAAGGAAGCCATCTGGAATCGATGAAATATGGGTACATTATGAAGTCAAAAGAATTGGTCAACCCGACATAGCCACCCATCAACATCCTTCCCACTTGAATTTTGGAAAGTCCAACTTGGGCATTCCAAAGGGTGTATCATGGTCACGATTCCTTGTAGAACTCTCGACTTGGTATTCTGATTTGGGTGGTTCTCTTCTCGCTTTGTTGTCCACTTCGATCAATGCTTCTTCTAAGCGATTGCTAGTGGCCTCATGCTCTAGGCGAAGACCTTGGACTTCTTCCCTTATGGAGTGAAAATTCGAGTTCAAGTTCTCAATGGCTTTTGTTAGGGACTCCAAGTGTTATAGTTCTTTTTGGTGTCCACGAGTACCCTGGGCCATTTTTTTGACCTTTTGTGACCAGTTACTAAAAATAGAATTGAATTTTTTTGACTTACTATTTTTAGTAAATGCCCAAAAAAGTGCTTGGGTGCTATATATCAAAATGATCAGCAGGAGAAGGTGGTCACAATGAGCTATATCTCTTAACACTACTTTTTGGCACCCCAGACTTTTTTTTTTTTTTTCTCCTGTTTTGCTGAGTCTAACGGTGTTTACAGATTCTGATTCTGAGCTACTGAGCAAAAGTTGGGTATTGGAGCACTATCTAAACCGGTCGTGTTTCACACTCAAGATTCTCTCGTATTTTGTAGGTGACCGATATGACGATTCTGTTTCCGACTCGAAGACCGTGAATTATGCCTCGACCGTGCCGACCTCTCCGACTCGACCGACTCGGACCATGGATCGCCACTTGTAGAATTTGATCATTATTCTCCGTAATTTCAACTTAAGTGTCACCCTCATGGCTTATCCCGAATGCATGTCCCTTTTGTTATTTTTTTTGGTAGAGGACTCCTTTCTCATATGCTCACTTTTGAAATGCAGGTTTACGAACGGGGATGTTTGGATTCTTATTTTGATTTTTATTTTTGTATTTTTTACAAGTTGAAGTTTTAACAGAACCAGGGAATGCTAAGTATAGGAGTATGTACCACCCATAGGCCCTCTAATATACCGACAGTGACGAAAAATAGTGCTCGGACCAATATTTCAGGCCACTACTCAAGGAGGATTCCACACATACCCTTGAGCACACTACCTACCTCTCTGACAATACGGGAGGGTAATCGTCCAGGATGTTGTGTCCCATAGACTATGAGTAATACAAGGCCAAAGAGCTTCCTAATGGCTAAAAGTTTGTTTAATCCTAGATGGTCTCCCGATATACCCGAAGATACGTGGGAGCTCAAGTCCGTGCGCGAGTTCTGTCTGAGGCCTGAGTATTGGAGCCTGATCACCCCTCACTTCACTAAACGCTTTATGGGCTATCTAGCTTAGCCAATAACGACAGATCCTTCACGATATTTTAAAACCCCTAGCATGGGGTTTCTACCTACTCAACTAATAATATATTTTTTTTTGTTTTTGGTCTGGAAAAAAAACACTGTATTTTTTTTTTTTTTTTTTTTAATAAGGAAAAATAGAATGGAAAAAACACACGGAATTTATACCTAACAGGCGGATTTGATGGCAAGAATCATTGCATTACAGCAGAACTTGGCCCTGGAAAGCGCCTTGATACCACTTGTTAAGATCCTGCTATAAAATAAACTCAAATAACACACTCTCACATAATTGTTTGGAAATAACTCACATAAATATCACATTAATATAACAAAAATTTGCATAAAGAACAATCTCACAATAGGACTAAATCATAGGCCTCTTCGAGGGGGCAACCTCCTTCAATACTTCATTAATTTTGCAAAAAAAACTGGTTACATTGGTGCCCTTTCGGGTATTTAAGGAGTTTCCTTCCAAGGTTGGCTTACATGCAAAATGCCACCTGGATTACATGCATAATGCCACCCGAATTACATGCATAGTGCCACTTTGAATTACATGCACAATGCCACCCGAATTACATGCACAATGCCACTCAAATTACATGCACAATGCCACCCGAATTACATGCACAATGCCACCTATCTACCATGTGTTACATAAAAAATGGTGCCATTTGTCATAGGCACTACCTAAGCTAAAACTTAGAACATTACAAAATATTAATCATGGGTACTACCCACGTTCACTAGGAATTATTACATCATGGAAGTTATTACATTAAGGGTTAGGATGAGATCCTAACAATCTAACCACCAAAAGTGTTGAATTTACTGGATGTTTCCAAGTGTGGCAACTTTTGTTTTACATTGGAAAATCTTGACAAAGCTTAACTCCGTAACATTCCTTTCCTTAATCCGGTAATGCTTCTGATGTGAAGGAAGGGATGTTCTTGGTCATCACATCTCTCTGGGATCCAAGTTGATCAAAGAAGGTGGAAATTATCAAGATCTCCTTCCTCCTAAACTTAGCTATTCGAAGCTTCCTAGCCTTGGTTTTTCCGTAGGTTTTTCCTACTTTAGCACATAGCCGTCCTATTTTGCCCTATTGCTAAAGTTCATTCTCCGTCCGTGCGGAAGCTTTAAGCTCGAAAGAGAAATTGATAACTCCACTCGTGCTCGGAGGACCTAATTGGACATTACCATTTCACATTCAGATCGATGCCTCTAATACAACAATTGGAGCAACGATTAGGACAAATTGATAATGGTGAACATTATACCATCTACAACATTAGCAAGAACTTAACAAGAGCAGAGAAAAATTATACAACACTGAGAAGGAATTCCTAGCAATGAATTTATGCCATCAACAAATTCGGGCATTATATCACAAGGTTATCAAATATTTATTCACACAGATCATACAACCATTAAGTATTTGATGAATAAACCTATGGTAAGTGCAAGAATTATTCGTTGGTTGCTATTGTTGCAAGAATTTGATATCACTATAATCAACAAACCAGGAAAAGCTAATGTTGTGGCAGATTTCTTGTCCAGGTTGCAGTAACACGATGAAGGTGAATTAGTTGATGACACTTTTCCTGATGAAAAACTATTTGCTATATCAGTTCAATCACCTTGGTTTGTATATATAGCCAATTATTTGGTCACAGGGAAAGTTCCTCCACATTTTACTTCAAAACGAAAAAACAATTGATCAAATAGAGTTCTTCTTTCGAATGGATTAAGGGTATGCTTTTTAAGTGCAGTCCTGACCATGTGTTACGTAGGTGCATCCAAAAGGATGAAGTGTATGATATCCTTAGAGCTTGTCATGATGAACCCTCAGGTGGAAACTATTCTATAAAAAGCAATAGAAAAATCTTGGGGATAGGATATTATTGGCCATCTCTTCACAAAGATGTGAAAAAGTACATCGGGCATTGTGATGCATGCCAAAGAATGGGGAAACCCACTCATACAAATGAGATGCCCCTGCAGCCTCAAATGGTTTTAGAACCATTTGAGAGGTGGGGGACTTGATTTTGTAGGACCTATTGATCCACCTTCTCAAGGAAAGGTGCATATTCTAGTATGCACTGATTACCCGACAAAGTGGGTAGAGGTGCATGCTTTCAAACATGCTCGTGAAGAGAAGGTCACTGATTTCTTGTATACTCGGATTTTTCAGAGATTTGGAGCTCCACGGTCTATCACAACAGACCAAGGACCCCAATTTGCATCCAAAGTCATAAAAGCATTTACAAAATTATATGAAATCAAACATAGGAAATCATCACCTTACCACCCACAAGCAAATGGCCAGGTTGAAGTAACAAACAGGGAACTAGAACGCATCTTGACAAAAATAGTAGCTTTTCATAGGAGAAATTGGCTAGATAAATTACCTAAAGCAGTTTGGGCCTACAATACTACTTGGAAGTCCACTACTGGATTCACACCTTATGAACTAGTCTTTGGTAAAAAGACTCTCTTACCTATTGAATTTGAGCTACTAACATTGCGCACGACAGACTAGAAATTGGAATTGAATTGTCGCAGCACGGACGGATAGGATTCTGTAGTGAATGCATTAGATGAACTTAGATTGGATGCTCGCACCAAACCGAGGTAATTCGAGAGCGAGAGGAAGTTATGGCATGACAATCACATTCAGGAGAGGAAACTTCAACAAGGAGATTGGGCTTTCACTATTTGATTCTCAATATGAAGACTTCCCTCGGAAACTAAGAACTAGATGGTTGGGACCTTATTGGATTAAGAAGGTATTTGACAATGGAGAGAGCTCGTCTATCCCCTATTGATGGGTCACGAAGAAAGTTGGTAGTGAATGGACATCGCCTCAGGGTATACCATACACCTCTGACTAAAGAAGAATTCTTGCAGCAACTTGATAGTTTGGATACACAGCAGGTGGAAGAGATTCCCTCTTCCACTTCAAAACAATCAACATGATCAGTGGGTTTCAAGAAATAAACAGAAAATACAAAAAAAATCGAAAAAAATAGAAAACAAAAAGATGAATAAATTCTGAGTATGAATTCCTTCATGGGCATGGTTTTAGGGGAAATAATGAAATTCCTTCATGGGCATAGTCAGGATCAAAAAAAAAAAAAGAGAAAAGGAGAGGTAAAAATAAAAAAATATAAAAAATGAAATAAAAAAAAGAAAGAGAAAATGAATAACTCAAGCAGTTGAAAACCTTTTCTTAAGGCACTACCGAGTTGGTGTGCATGAAAACCGGTTTTTGGCATGCATAGCCTTGAGAAATTTTTGAACCATCATTGTACAAATTCACCTAGTGCACTTGTTTTGAAATGTTGCAGAAAATCTCAACAGAATATCAACAAAAGCAGTCATTCTTCAAAAACTAGCATTAACTGTTTTTATCAGGTATATATTTCTTACATTTTTTCATTGTAAAATGATTGGTATATAGTATGTGACAATTAACCATTATCATAAAAGGTATTCATAAGAGTTGGCATACTTAAAAACATGTTTTGAGAATGAAAATATTGATTTCTGCCTAATCTCCGAAACAAGAATGCCAAAAACAGTGCCTGATGTATTATCTTCGGATTGAAATTGTCTTCGGAATGACATTAAAATGAATGTTGCACTTTGTCTTCAGAAAGAAACTTTTTCTTCGGAATGACAATTTGTCTTCAGAATGAAACTTGGTCTTTGGAATGACGACTTGCTGCATCATCTTCGGAATGAAGATCTGTCTTCGGAATGAGGATTTATCTTCGAAATGAAGATCTATCTTTAGAATGAGGATTTGTCTTCAGAATGAAGATCTGTCTTCGGAATGAGGATCTATCTTTGGATTTTATCTGATCTTTGGAATGAGGATTGATCTTCGGAATGAAGATCTATCTTCGAAATGAAAATTTTACAAAGAAGATTTGTCTTTGAAATGAAGACCTGTCTTCAAAATGAGGTCATAATATTTGGAATGAGGATTTGTCTTCAGAATGAAGACTCGTCTTCGAAATGAGGTCATAATCTTCAGAATGAAATTTTGTCTGCGTGATAAGTTATAATCTTCGGAAAGAGCATTTCCACGTGGCATCCAAGAAGATAAGGTACGACAAAATCAAGATTTTTTCTTAGTTGCATGCGAGGAAGGGACACGTGTCAATCAGCACATGGTTTGTTTTTACACTCATTGGAAATACGGAGAACATGACCAACCATATGCCACCAATTTTTAATGACAATAAACATGCACGTGAGAATCTGCAAAACTAATGAGGTGGATCTAACGACAAGGACATCCATGCAATTATCAACAAATAGGTGTATAGTGCAAAAGTAGAAATGTGTGCCATATTTCTTTCCAAAGACATGTTGCGAGGTACAGTGCACAAGATACGGTTCATTCTGAAGAAGAAGACGAGAAACAGGGCAACGAAGGTTTCAAACTAAAACTCTATAAATTTGCAATAGAAAACAGCCAAAAATCCTGTAGTAAAATAGTAGTCGCAGTATACGATTTTTTAACAGAAAAAATGGGGCGAAAGATCAAAACAGAGCCTATAGATACCACTTACCTCCGAGAAAATCTGGCAGTTGTGCAAATTTTTGAAGATGGAGGGTTTATGACATTTCTGGATAAATTCAATGGGTCTTCTGAAGATTTAGCCGGCATGTTCGCCCATACATTCGTAAACAACAGAGCACATGTTAACGACATGTCTATTGAGGTAAGCCCTAAAATTTTAAGCCAGATTACAGAGCTACCATTAGAAGGGATTTCAATTACTAGATCAGGCAAGAACACATTGGCAAATGTAGTTAATCAGTTTGTAGAAGAAAATGATAGAGAACCAAAGTACTTAACCCATAACAACACATGCAAAGGGTTAAAAAGGGCCAGCTTGCAGGAACCCTGGGATGAAGTAGCCACCTGGGTAATTAAGTTTCTAACCCGTGAAGGGCGATGTGTCTGTTATCGGGGCATCATCTCGTGAATTTTGAACCATCTTAGACATGGTGGACAACAACCAGAAGTTAGGGTAAATCTTCCCCCGTATCTGTATCAAGAGTTGAAGAACATGGCAAAAAGATATCAAGAAGGTAAAGGAAGCCTTCGCCACCATGGCCTAATTAAATTAGTTTGCCAACACCATTTTAGAGGAAACCCTAAGAGTTTTGATAGGTTTTACTCTAACCTAAATGATGTCATTTTTGGGGATGAAAGTGAGAAAGAAGAAGAACCAAATACTGCTGATGTTGCTGTAGAAGAGGAAATAGCATCGTTGCAAAGAAAATGTTGCAGAGGATGCTACAGAAGAAGCTATAGAAGGTGCCCCTGAAGCTATTATAGAACTAAACCCCACAGCAGCAGCATAAAACCTTGCTCCTGAACCCTCAACTTCATAGGCTAAGAGACAAAATAGAAGAGGATCTAGAACTAGCAGCAGAGCAAAAAAACAAAAGAAAGTTCGGTTTTCTAGGCTGCAATCGACTTTTCGAAAAGAGAAGTGAAGACAACCGAGAGTAGAAACAAAAGGGAAACAAAGACATCTAAAACTGACCCCATGACCCCTGCTGTCACAAAAAAATAGAGCAAAAAGAAGAATTTTGCATCTGGAACTAGGAGGTCTACAAGAATCCATTTGAAAAAAACTGCAGAACACGTCATGGAGGAAGAAGATAGACCAAGCAGCCCAGATGTCACAGAGATACAACCAGCATCTGACAACTTTCCAGAATTCCCTGAACAGATAGCTGAGACATAAACTGAGTAGGTTGGTTTGGAAGAGGCTACAATTCATCAAGGCTACGGATATGGTAGATACCCTTATAGACGGTCTCACAGAGCCTCCCGAAAAAGAACAAACTATTGCAGAAGAAGAGGAAATATTGGTTGAGCAGCCAACTACAACCGATTTGTCTCGCATCAGCTTCGAAAGGAAGAAAGAAGTGGAAGACATCACAGAGCAGGTGAGGACAGCAAGGAGTGTTGTCAAAACATAGACCAAATGGATCATCAGAGAAAGAAAGCATCATTGAGATGCAAGAAAGAAAAATTGCAGAGCTTTAACAGAAATGGCAGAATTGAGAAAACTGTTGTCACAATCTAAAAAACAACTGACTATATCCCATGATGAAGATAATTTGGCTCAATTGCTTCTGGGTTTATCAAGAGCAGATGATTCTAATGAAGCAGATATGGGAGTTCATCCTGAGACAACAATCCTTCATTATGAAGAAGTGCCTATTCATTCTAAAGCAACACCATCCTATTCTGAAGCATTGCCTTCTTGTTCTGAAGATGCTTCAGAAATGGTGAGGAATATTGTAGAGGATATTGAAAATGAGCCACCAACACGAGAATAGTCCCAACAACAAGAAAATGTTCAAGTAAGTACTCCTATCGAGATCCCCTGCATTTCAACTTGCTACACTTCCAGGAGAAACAATGAGATAAGGGGTACAAGTAGAAATACTATCCGATGACAACCCCATAAAAATAGCAAATAAGGGGGTGCAAGTAGAGTTATTGACGGATGAACAGCCGATGGAAGTAGCAGAAAAAGGAGTTCGAGATAAATATGTTGCCTAGGATCCCCCCTAGTAAGACCACCTAATACCGTGTCTCTAGAGCAGTACAATGCAGACATAGCTAGTCGGATGCTTAGATATGAACAACTTGCCAATAAAACTAAAAAATTCAAATTGGAAGCAAAATAGCTAGAAGCCAAGGACACAGAAATTCAGGCATTGAAAGAAAAGGTGTCTAACTTATGCCAAATTGCTGAATTTTTAGTCCAATTTAGACGACTCAACATGATTTTACTGACCTTATTTTGAAGGAAAAGTACCTCGGATGGCGGGTCATGAGGATTACTTCAAACCTACCCTATAAATTGGACACTATTGAAGATTTTTTGGAGGCATATTTTAACGATCCTTTTGAGCAAAAAAATCTCCCGAGTGAACTGTTTTTACACGCTTTCTTCATTCCAGAGGAAGTTGAATCTCATCCTCAAATCTACATTGGAGATGTTCAGTTGAGAGCATTTATGTCTACTTTGCAAAATCAGCTTTATTGGGATCACGAGAAAAGGTAGAATAAAGTGATTAAAACAAGGGCTGAGTTGTTAGTCAAAGCAATCCAGCCAAATCACCTAAATATCACTTAGCAAAGACTTCTCAATGATGAATAGAGATGATATTAAGAGAATGTACTTGAACAATTTGAGGGACTGTGTGGCCAGATTTAACAATTTCTATGATCATAATTTCTTCCTAGCATTTTCAGTATGCAGAGACAGATGGAATGAACTTTCCATGTCTTTGAGGAAAATAGAACCTATCTCCCCCATCAATTTAGAATGGTCCAAAAGAAGAGTAGAAGGTGTAGTCCAACTGATTCAGATCATGCAACATAACTGGATAGGTCTCAGGTTCAGGTCTCCAACCATCATTACTCCAGTTCCATTCTACTTTGAAGAAGATGCCCAACCTGATGAACAATTTGAATATTGGCTCAGAAACATTTAGGAAAACAGGGGGTATTACATAGACAAGAAGTTATTCTATAGGTCATGGAATCTAAACATGGACATATGTGATTCCATAGCCCAACAGAATGCATGAAGGCATGCATTAATATAAGTTGGGGGGAAAATGATGAGGCCTGGAAATGCCTCAATCATAACATGTTTTGTACACTAAAAATTTCTATAAACTCTTATGTTTTATCTGATATGTTAGTTAGTTAAGTTGATTCAATATGCTGTATATTAACCATTTTGCATGATCAATGTATTTGAAATATTATATGCTGATTTTATAGCTTTTTACATAGTTTTGTGTTCTTTTTGCTATGATTTGCTACAATGGGATATACTTAGAATAATAGCAGCATTTCACTAATCTTGTTTTGATTTGACAAAAACATTTACTTCACCTAATCTGGCAACAGTGCAAGCAAACTGTTGCTGTGCAGCAAAAACTGGTCTTTCCCATATAAATTCTAGCCAGCTATCCATAAATAGCAAGGCATGGAATTCACATGAGGAAAGGGATGAAGACCATTAGAATTTGATCTTAGGAGATAACCCACCTGAGAGATGCAGAAGAAATCACTAGAAAAGCATACATTTGTTCATTTTGAAGTATCTTCGGAATGAACAGATATCTTCAGAATGAAGGAACATAGCATCTTCGAAATGAGAAGATCCTAGAAATGAAGAATGCAGCATCTTTGGAATGAGCGGATCTTCAAAATGAAACATACAGTATCTTCGAAATGAGTGATCTTCAGAATGAGAATGCAGTATCTTCGGAATGAGCGATCTTCGAAATGAGAATTGCATTGTCTTTCGAATGAAGCCACTTATCTTCGGAATGAAGAACAAAATGTGTTTCTTTGACCTGTTGACCGATTTTTAAAGCCAAAAAAATGGAAATAAAGGTTGGAAAAGATAAAGGGAAAGATCTTCCATCTATCTTTGCCGTCATTGCCGACCAAAGCCATCATTAAGGGAAAGATCAGGTTTTAGTCCTCTTCTAAGATAAAACCAGAATTTTTTGCAGCATTGTAGGATTAGATCTTTTGAGATATTCTTTGTTTGTAATCAGATCATAGAATAGCTATAAATATTGCTCCCATTCAGGTTGAGCCTAGGGAGAGAGATAGAAAAGGAGGTAGAAAATAGAGTAAGGAAGCTAGCAAAAAATACAGAGTATAAGTAGAAATTGGTATCTAGATCCTGTAACAATTTTTCAGATAGAATTCTTGTAATCATGTATTTTGATCAATAAAGTGCACCAATTCTATTTCAAATTTCTTGTAAATGAGTGTGATTAAGATTTAGAAAAGAGAGAGACTTACACCTTCTTCTGGACAAAGATGCTGGCCACTTCCAGACCTAGGAGGAGGACTAACAAAGCGGGTTTTTATTCCGATTTTGTCGTAGCAGAATGAGTTGTAAAACTTGTTATTTCAATTGCTTGTAAATAGTTGACAATATTTGCAGTATTAAGTTTATTTATGCTTAGATTAATCTTGTGCTTAATTTTTTAGTTGCAATCTTACTTTCAGCAAAGTTTCCACTTTATTTTCATATTGTTATTTCTAGAATTTATTGTTTTTCAGCAATTTCTTGCATTTTATGTTTTGCTGTCAAAATCCTACACAGAAGATTGACAACCTTCTGTTACAGAACTTTGATAGTTTTTATTTCCACATTAGATCTATACTTTCATTACTACAAAAGTAATTAGATTTCCTTTCTGCAATTAGGATCGGGCTTTCAATTCCGCAACTAGTAATTCTACAATACAATTAGGTCTCATTCTGCAATTGTAATTAGGACTTCATTTTTGCAGTTAATGATTAGTTTCCAATTCTACAACTTAGATTAAGATTTAATTCATGTAATTTAGAGATAGGAATGTTCCAAAACCCCCCACACAATCGGTTCCACCAATAAGACTTATTGCTCTAGATTGACCTAAGTTATAGTTGTTTCACTTCTTTCATAGATAGCCTTGTACACTACCCTGGATTGACAGATTCATTGAGAATTAATGATGGTATAATGACTACACA